>CAAKHG010030029.1:15723-32841 GCA_901007715.1 Dactylopterus volitans
CACTACTCTGTAGGTCTTCGCCCAGTGATTGTGACTAATTTAGTGCCTAAGGAGCAGGAGTCATGCAGTTAGTGCGGCTCCTTTTCCAGAGGGCGATCGGGTGCAGTGAGATGTGGAGAGAGAGAGAGAGAGAGAGTCAGAGAGTGTGTGTGTGTGCTGGTGATGGGCAGCTGCTGCTGAGAGACTGGCAGCGGCGGCAGAGACAGTTAGCAGTGAAGCTGTGAACATGGCAGTGCAATGCAATGGTAACTGTATAGCGCCTTAAGATTCCACAGTTTGTTTGTTTTGTTTTCTGTTTTTGTTTGTTTTGTTTTTTGTTTCCCAGCTGCTCAGTATTTCCTGGTAACATGTTGCCCCCTATTGGTTTTGGAATACGAGCTAACTGGTTAGCATCATTGCAAGTTTCCCCTTCAGACTCATAAAACGGCTCTGGAATCGCTCTATATATTTTGTTATTAAAACACACACACAGACGCTTGTTTTCAGTCATTCTCAGATGAGGAAGTCATACAGTCCCCTGACATAATTGCAAAGGAGAAATGGATTCAAAATGGCAGTATTAGCGGGTCTGCTCTGTTTTTTTTCTGTATTTCCTGTGTATATTTTTCACATGTGAGAATATTCACAATAATCGTCCTAATGGCAATTCACCGTGATAGAATTATGTGTGAACCATTACTTTTAAATCACGATTTGTGATAATAATTAGCCCTTTGACCACTTCTTCTGTCTGTATTACATGTGTACGGTATGTGCAGTATGTATGGCGTTTGGAATGGCGTGTGTTACTGTCTGAGTACCTAATTATCATGTTGACATACTCGCCATATGACTTTTTAAAGGTATTTGCACGACGGGTCAGATGACGCCGTGCTTTTTTTTTTTTGGATGCAGCAAAGCTCTCGTGATCTGATTTAGATATGAATGTATTTATGATGTTGAATCGCTGTGCTAACTCTGATGTCTTTTTTTTTTTCTCTTCTCTTCTCAACCGCCTGCAACGGCCGACTCTTCGTCTGCGCCAACACCTCCATCCTTCTCCACCTTCTGGTTGGCAACCTGTTGCTCCAGATTTATCAGCCAATCGATGGGGATTTTACGAGGAGCTCCGCCCACCTTCGCCGCCTGCCCACTGCCCCCCCGCCCCACCTGCGGCCCCTCCCCCGCCCTTGCCCACTCTGTCATCCAGCCCTCCATCCAGCCTTCCATACACAAAATGACTCTGGAATTTACAGAATGGTGTTCTATATGGATTTTTAGTGCTTGTAATAGACAGTAAAAGAGGTGCAAACCTCAATGACAAAAAAGCCATAAACACACACACACACACACACACCACACACACACACACACGCACACACACAAACACACACACACACCCACACACACGCACGCTCACAGGGTCATATAAAAACACAGCGTATAAAGCTTACAGAGATTTTCAGGAGGATCTCACATGCCTGACACAAATGACGAGAAGCAAACGCACTCTTGGAATGTCCCGCACACTCTTCCTGTGAAAAATTCAGCTGCTTCCTTTTTATTTTTTTGGGATTTTCTACAATACTTGGAAAAGCTGATTTCGTTTTCTTTTTTTTTCCCTCCCCCTTTTCAACTGTGGAGGCAAGACAAGGAGCTGCAGGAGGATTAATTGGAACGTGTTGAATTTGAAGCTGCAGTGTTTTTGGAGGACAGCTTGCTTTCTTTGGGTGACTGATTTTAATTTTTTTTTTTCCTCATAAAGATCTGTTCTTAAGAGATCAGCTTTGTATCCACAGGGTGGGACACTTGTCTGTTACAGATTTTAATTTTAGCCGTATTGTCAGGCCGTTATTTAAGGAATACTTCTGGTTGATGGTCATCCTTTTGAAATTCTGGAGTTGTTTATAGATGTAACTACTTACTGTACCACCAGAAAGATAGAAAGTTATAATTTGTAGCTTGCAACAGTTGTAATTATAATACTTAGAGGAAGTCACTTGTTGTTGTGAGAACACAAGTTGGCCGCGCAAGCCGGAAAGTGGGATACCGCTTCCTCTCTGGTAGCTTCAGGTGATCGCTCTCAGAAACAGCACGCTATTTTTTTTTCCCCCGCCGCGTGCATGCCCTCCACCATGCCTCCCCAGAACACAGAGGCTGACGCCATGCAGGTCGGACCTCTGGTGGGCGGGGCAAACGGCAAAAACTCCACGGCATCGGGCTCGGACGAGGAGAAAGGCGGCGCGGCGGGCGAGGCGGATGGATCGGGAGGAGGCCGAGGAGGGGACAAGTCGCCGAGCGAGGGGTCGATCGAAGGCATTTCTGTGAAGAGATGGGTGATGCACGGGGCGGTGATGTTCGGCAGGGAGTTCTGCTACGCCATGGAGACGGCGCTGGTGACGCCCGTGCTGCTGCAGATAGGTGAGGAAAGAATGCCCTCACACACACACACACACACACACACGCACGCGCCCGTGCCCTTTTCTGCCGCATGCAAGCAGCGTCACTCACACGCAGCACGGTCAAAGAAAGGGCCTGGAGCCGGCAACTTCAGGCCGAAATCAACTTCTCTTTTGCTCGTCTGGTTACCTGCAACTGCTCTCATGTTGCGTTCCCCGCTGGCCGCTGCACCCGCTCGCTCATCCCGGAAAACACAGACCACTTCGCCAAACGCAAAACACCAGCGTCAAAGACTCTGCAGACCGGCCCTAATGGTCAGTAACCCTGCAAAGAGTTATCGCTGGCATCACCCTCGGGGAGAAATACTTTAATCTCGAAACGCCACACCGTCAATATTTACACGTGCTCCGACATTTGACTGATTAAGGCTTTAAGCTGTTGAGTGTTTGAGCGTGTTTGTGTGTGTCTTTTGGTTCGCGTGTGAGTTCAGTTACCTGGTTTCCACGGCTACGTTTGCATCCTTTTGGTCACTGATTTCATTTTTTCATCTTTCAGGTAAACTGTTTTGTTTTGTTTTGTTTTGTGAGCAAGTCCGAAACGGTCCTAAAGATAATAGTTGTATGCGGCTAAACGGAGAAAATTTAAGCGCTGTCAACTAAAACATCGGACGAATGAAGATTAAAGGATTACATTCTAGGAATATTCCGTATATAACCAGCTCCTAGAAACACCGTTCAGTGTCCTGGCACCAAAGTGTCAGAGCACATATTCCTTCCGTTCACCTTGCCTGGATGGACGTCAGTGGATCAGTCGGAGATTAGCTAGCTTGCACTCTGACTCACGCACACACTCACACACGCAGACACACACACACACACGCATGCAGAGACCTCCGGTCGCAGCACCGACAGTGCTGTCATTTGCACCCAGCATTGCATCTTGACAGCCTTTGGAGAGCGCGTCGTCAAGTCCAATTTCGTCTGGAGCCCTGAGAGACGGGCGGGGTGTGAAGAGACGACAGGGCCCGAACATGAGGGATGGAGGAGCCCGAAGCAGCCACATCCTTTCTTTCAGATGTGGTACATAAAATCAAAATCTCTTCCCATTCAGTCCCTCCTCTCTCTTGCCCACTTCCTCTGCAAAGCCCTCCTTGCCCCTCAGTGACGTAGCGCGATCTCCTCGCTTAGATAACCAGGGCCACCAGGTTGCTCAGAGGCCACCGTTACTCCAGGCAGGCTAAGCAGGATGAGCTGCTACAAGGAGGCTTTCTTTAATACACTGGATCACATTGTTTTGGTACTTTTTTAAGGGCGCTGCTGTGATATGTGGAGGATGGAAAGTTGGGATGGCACAGCAGCAGGAGCTTGTGGGTGCCTTCTCAATAATGATATCAGTGTTCGTGACAAACAACTTGTATCTACAAGCTTGTATCATAATTCCTGTGGCCCCATTTGTCATCAGCGTCATTATTCTTAACCAGATGTACATGCGGTCTTGAGACAAATTGAGTTGCTGAATGTTTTTATTTGTTTGGCCAGATATTTAGCCTCCCAAAAATATTCTTTTTTTTTAGATCAGGATGTGTACAGAAGTAGAGGCATAATTGATTAAGTTATTACACATCTGGGCGCAGGGAGGTGGAAAAAAAATAAAGAAAATGAAATAAAAGTAGTGTCAAGCTGACATTTATTTGAAATGCAAAAAGTTTAATCTAGTCATCTGATCCATTATGGCACATGGCGGGCTAATTTGTTTCAGCCTTTTTTATTCTGCTCTCAGGAAGGGGAAAACCTATCATTAAATTGTTTGATAGTTTGAGTTCAGTAGAGCAGAGACCTCTAATCACACTGTCAAACTATCACTGCAGCATGTTTACAATGCCTCACTGCTTGGTTAAACAGAAGGAGTGGAACAGCCTACTTGACTTTAAAAGCCGATCTTCACTCCTCCGGGAAAACATCCATCTCTTTGGCCGCTAGGTTCCCTCTCGCTGTGTTTGCCGGCTGGTTGCTAACTTTGTCAGGCGCCAAGGTCTACGTGCCCCAAACGATTCTGATTTGCTTACGTGTTTGCAGTGAGTGGCAAACTCGACTGCCGAGAGTTTGAATCAAAACGCCAAAGACGCAGGTTTGTGAAACCGAATCGGTGAGCTGGAAGTTGCCAAAATGCTGAGTATAGCTGGGTGAAACGGATGGCAGCTCCGCGTGGGTTTCACACACGTGGGCTCATTTCACATCACATAGTCATTTAATCCTTTTGCAATGCAAAAATATCGACACGTGATGGTTCTAAGTTGATCTTGAGATCTTTTTTGGGAGCGTTGAACTTCCGGTGCCATGCTTTGTCCCATTTGTTGCCCCGTCATACCAAGTTTTGAAAAGCCCGGCAGCAATGTTATGCCCAAACTGGAAATGGGCTTCATGATTGTGTCTATAATGAGAATTTGCTTCCCCTTGTTTGCTGGATATCACCACGGCATGGCACAATAGCACGGCCTTGTTGCCAATTTCTTTTCTCCCCCCCACCAGTAGCCAATTGCAGTATTGCATTTGGGCCCATAACACACCATTGTAAAAGCGTTGACAGGACCATTGTAGCAGTGTTGAAAAACTGCGCGTGAGATATTCTTGCGAGTCCAACGGGGTCGGAGCAAAAGGGGAAAGAAAACGCGGGTGAGTGAGTTTCTTTGCATCGACCGCGGCATGAGCACGTGAGCAGCTCGCCAGTTAGGCGGTTGTCACGTTTTTTTTTTTTTTTAGAAATTCTACACTGTCGTGTCCACTGTTCCGCCAGCTGTTCACCGTTTTTTGCAGATTAATTTCTTGTTTCACGGCAGACTGCCTATTAAAAAAAAAAAAAAAAAAGAAAGCAGACAGTGAGATGCAAACACATGCTCTGTTGGCGGAGCTCCAAGTTTTGGAACATGCCAAATATTGAACCCTAACCTCCGCCCTGCCCCCACTCCTCATTTGGTTAATGCTTCACACATGCAGGAGACAAACTGTAGCTACTGGAATTAGCTGGATAGCTAGTAAGCTGGCTGGCTGGCTCACCCTGAGTGGAACCATTGTGCGTGTAACCCCACAACACTGGGGTTCAGCGAGAGAGCAAGAGAGCATGTGTCAGAGTGCGCGTGTGTTTGTGTGTAGCAGCGGCAATTTGGTTAAGAAGCCCATATTTATACATCCCAGGGAGAGGATAAGAAATGTCTTCCGTACAAGGTCTTGTGCAGCAAGCACGTAGAGCGTTTTTGGAAGTCCTCGCAGTCGTCGCTCATAGCTCTCCCCCGAAGACGGGGGCATTCCTGTATGTTGTTGTTACTGTTGGACTGATTTCTGGTGAGGTCTGACACAGTCTTAAGACACTTTGGGCCGTCAGTCATGAAATCAAGCAGCTCTCCTCACTCCTATGATTTTGCCATCTATGATCTCCTCCAAATTCTTCCTTTGTGTGTTTTTTTGTTGTTGTTTTTTTTGTTCTTTTCTGGTTTTTGTTCGTCCGAAGTCATAAACATTCAACTATGGCATTTCAGCAGTCCTGCTGCTCAGTCGGATGGAACCAAAGTGACCAAGAGCACTTTCGTACTCGCGATTTTTTTCTCCTTTGGCTGAAAGTCAGTGGTGTTGTTGTTGTTGTTCTATTCCAGACTCTGGCTTCAAGCAAAATTCCAGTGTTTTTAAACGGACAAAAGCAAACTCACAAACATTCAAGGAACCTAGAAATTCTACACCCAAACTATTGCGTAACAGGAGTACTGTTCATTCAGATGGAGCCCCGGTGTCACAAAGCAATTCTTCTTCTCACTTGGCTTAAAATAATTCTCGTTGGTCGATGTCAGACTCCAGCTGAAAGGATAATTCAAATGTTTTTTTAAACTTGGCCCGCATCTCCCTATCTTTATGGTCTATCGAACATTTGGGCACAAACATTTTTGGAATCGGTCCAGTACTGAGCCAGAACACTATGACTAGTAGCAATTTAATATATGCAATAAAATTCAGCTTTGTGTGTGTGCGCGCGTGTGTGTGTGCGCGCGTCTGTGCGCGTGTGTGTCAAAGTACGTTCCACACAAAACCGTTTTATATCACTGAAAAGCACAGACCGTTTTGGGCGTCTGAGAGCGTGTCCTCCATGGCCATATCAAAAAGTCATCCTGAGAAAACATCTTAATGGCTTTATGCAGCCGAAAAAAAGATAAAGGTTAAAGGAGGCATAGCTAATTATGGATTAAGGGAACAGAGATGGAGAGGAAAGAGGAGAAAAGGAGTGATTGAGGGAGGAGAGCAAGGAGAGGGCGATGAGCGCAGATGGTGTGCTGTGGCTTTTTTTGGTCAGGAACATGATGCATGACATGAAAAAGCTTTCTGAGAACTGAAATAAGCGACATTGATGAAGCCGGAATGTCAGGATACTCGTTCAGGACTAGTCAGAAGGGAAAGAGCCGCAGAAGACAGAGAACAGAGAACTTTGCAATGTTCAATATGAGTGACAAACGGCACAATTTATTTAGAGCCAAGATGACAACAGTAATTGTGCTTTCGAGCTATGGATTGAACGAAAAATCTGTCTTAAAGGCTATACGCTGACGCACGGTGGCGGCTCTTATCCGACAGCTTCTGTTTTCGTGTGACAGACCCACTAACGTCCGCAAAATGTTTTTTTTTCTGTTTCATAATTAGGTTCATCATCCGGTCAACTCGTCTAACTGCAAAAGCTTATGGTTGTTTGTTTGCGTCGCTTGTTTGCTTCCCCCTTTTTTGTTGTTGTTGTTGTTGTTGTTTTCTTAACCAGTGGGCTGGTTGGGCCTGAAGGTGACCCACGGGATGGCATGTACATCAGTCTTGCTAATTCTTAATCTGTTTATTTGCTTTGTTTACCTGCTAGCTGTGCATCCAGCAGCGAACGTGTCACAAAGGCGGCTCTCTAAACAATCCAGAGTTGGCAGCAGTGCCTCATTGTCATCCCTCTTTGCAGGCCGTCTTGGCTTTGCCGAAGGAGATTATTGCAATCCAAATGTCCTTCAGTGCATTCCGGTACTGCGGCTGAAATTTGTGGCTCGCTGCGTCGGTCTCTTGACCATTTCATGTTGCTAGCTAGCTAAATTGGAACCTTGAAGTGCCATATTCACAGTGACTAAAGTGTGTTAGCATGTAGCTCCTGGGTTATTGCTTGCAAGGTTTTATGCTCCCAAAAAAACAGCTGAGCTTTTTATTTTTTTTTTTAATCATTATTATCAAGCAAAATAGCATTTTGTGACATTACATGCCAGCATGTTGTTTCAGCTGGCATTTTAATATTTGCCGTCAAGTTTCTACAACGCTGTTAGCAGCATGCGTTTTCAACATGAATCGCTTGCACAGACATTAACGTGCTACATTCTCAGTCGCATGCAACTCATTGTAACATTCTGCCGCTATTAAGAGGGGAGCGAATCAGCTTGATCTTGCATTCTTAATGCTAGCACGCCAGGTAGCCTAATCCTGAGTGATCCTATCATGCTAGCTGGTATAATCTGGCTAGCAAATGACCTTGCAGACAGTGTAATGCAGAGTTATATAAATGACATTCTTGATGTCATTCAGTGAGTAATCACCATAATCTCATCCAGTCGCCAGTCATGGGACAGAGCGATGACCAAAGTAGGTGAATGGATATATAAAATGTGATATAAAAATGTTGCCCGGCCGGTAGAGTTGCAAGACAATGTCATTTATCAGGAGGGATCTGTGGAGGAAATTGTAGAATAGGGAATAAGAGCCACTGCGAGTGTGAATTGAGATCCTGCCAGGTGGCAAGGCCCTTTTGACCACAATTTTCAAAAACCGCTTCGCAGCACCTGCCGTCGCGTCTGCAGAGATGCAGCATCTGGTACACAAAGACGCTCGTCTCGCTAGTTATTTAATGCCTTCCCAGCCCTTTCTGTAGTGCCCGCAATTGATAGTTTGCCAGCGGATTAATGTTATCATTGTGCAAACACCAAAGGCCCATTTGCCAACATCACCGGCGTTTCAGGGTGCAGTTACAGCTGCGATGCTGATGCGGGGAAAGACAAGACAAACAGCAACACCGGTATGTGATGATTGATGCCAGTGGATCCCAAAATGTGGTCCGTGGACCACAGGGGAGGGCGGTGGGGGGAGGGGCCACAGAGAAAGTTCTACCATCATAAACACTATGGAAGTTCTGTGCACTTGTGTTTGGGGGGTGTTAAGTAAATGCTGAGTCCGCGGATACTTTAGTCTTCAAGACAAAGCCATATTATGTGCGTTCATATGGCTGCACATGTTTTTCCATGCAACAGGCGATAAGGTAGGTATGTGTTTGCTATTAGTGTTAGATATGTGAGGAATGCGGCACTGAATGTGCGATTGTGACTGTGTGTATGTGGGGGTGTGTGTGTGCATTTGTTTGTCAGCACATAGCTCCCCCCACTCCGTCCCTCCCCCCCACCAGGGAGGTAAAGTCATCAAAAACAACCCCACCCCCCCTCCCCCTCACCCCCACACGAGCTCTCAGGTGTTGTAAACAAAGAAACATTATATAATTCAATTAATCGTATAATTCTTCCTTCACTTGTGCAGCAGTGAAACAGGAACCGAAAAGCGCATAAACAAATCATTTGGGCAAAGCGGCCAAATGTTAAAATTAGTCAAAAATCGACTTGTAAGTATAAGTATAAGTAAAAAGTCAGAATACAAATGATGACAGGTTTAGATATTGATGAGGTATCTCTTCATGTCAGCAAAATAGCAGGAGTGAGCGCATGCTTTTAGTAATGGATGTCCAATTAGATTACCGTGCATACTCAAATACACATTATACAAGTATTATTATTTGGCACGATAATACGAGTACTAGCACAAGAAGATGTCAGCCGGTTAAAATTGTGAGACAAATAGGTGGGGACTGATTTTTTTTAAAATGGCAGCGTTACAGGTGGAGGAGCGTGCAGACACCTGTTATGTTAAGCGTGCAGGTGCTTCGCCCCCATCAGGCCCTCATGAGTACATGCGTCCAGTTTTTCAGAACATCGCAGTCCGTGGTCTCGGGGCTCGGCGCTCCCACTGAATCTCATAAATCCCTTCATTCAGAGTACATGCATCAGCCCCAAGCACTGTTACACTTTCATGACACACACATTACGAAATGATGAATCATCCTGAACTTCAAGCTGTCCGCTCAGAGCCTGGAATTTCCATCATGGACGGAATATTAAATTCCAGGGCCAAAGGAAAAGGGGGAAAAAAAGCGTCTCGAAAGAATTGGCGTAAAACTATATTTGTGGGCATGAAGAATTATATTTGAAAAAAAAAAAAAAAAGACAACCACAAAGCCAAAATGCACTGGGCTATCTAGGAACAAACAGAACAAATGAATTATTACCACTTTTGTGTTATTTTTCCACTTAGCGTCTGTTTATTAATTATAAAGTGCAATCAAACAGAAATTCTGTAAACCTTGAAGCAACGCGACACACACACATGCGCGCACGCGCGCGCGCGCACACACACACACACGCTTTAATAGCAGCCAGCAAAAGAGGCAGTAATGGCTGGCCTCAGGGTTATTGAGTGTGTGTGTGTGTGTGTGTGTGTGTGTGTGTGTGTTTTTCAAACGCGGCAAAGAAAAACATCTGCTCTCTCTGACTGATGCTTGTTGACTTTGTCGGTGGATGGACGGACGCGTGCAGGCTCATCTTGTTTTGTCACTTTCACAGCTTAAAAGCAATGACAGCCGGCGAACGCGACATACGGAAGGCCAGCCTGACTTTCCTGTATTTTAATATCTTTTTATTTTATTTTATTTTATTTTTTTATCTCATCAGTTATATCTTTGCGGATAAGGGTCCGGATATTTCCCCAATGTGCACGGCTCTGTTCATATCTTTTCGCAATTGAAATGCTGCGTGTAAAGGCATAGCTCAACGGCTATTTTGCAGGTGAATGATGGTCAAGGGAGGCGAGGGAGCTCCCAGCTCCCATGTTGTGTGGCTCAGTTGGTGCGTGCAGCTCTTCTGGACCTGATGATTATTTACATGCCGCAGAAAAGCTGAATGTCACCGCAAGTGCGATAGATCAAAGGAGCTTTTACTGTAGGCTAATTTGTGCTTACCTTGCCTGCCAGTTGTCATCATGTTTTATGGTAATTATCATAACCGGGACAATCAACCGGTGCGAAACGTTCGACAGAAACCACCTGAAGTCATCATCGTAAAAAAGAGGGCTTTTGTGGCCCCGCCGCACTCATGGTTGCATAATATTACCGACTGGATGCGTTTGATTGCCTTTATTGATCGCTTCTGGTAGTGGAAGCGCGGCGGCGGGCGATGCCTGCGTGTGATAGGTCAGGCACGGTCGGATCCCTGCCTCCGTGCTGTCAGTCACGTACGGCTGTATGTTCCTGTAAATGATAAAGCAGGAGAGTCGCCATACGATAGAATAAACACGCTTGAACAAAATGCTAAATTCTGTTCACTAGATTACACACTTAAACTGCCTATATATCAGTCTCCATTTCTCTCTCTCTCATGCTTTCATGCTTTGTCTCCCTCTCTCTCTCTCTCTCTCTCTCTCTCTCTCTCTCAGTAGGAGGTAGCTATTTACTGCAGTGGTGTTACATAACTCTGACTAGGAGCAGCTGTGTGTGCGTATGTGTTTGTGTGTGTGTGTGTGTGTGTGTGCATATATGCAGGTCCATGCAATTTTAATGCCACCCTCTCAAGAGGAACCATGCTGGAACGCTGACGTCACGGCGGTGCGCCGGCGGCTTTCGCCGCGCTCGTTCCACCGTGCTCGTTCCACTGCGCTCGTTCCAAAGTTCTCCTCGGGCGCTTTGATTGGATCAGTAGTTTGATGCCATCGGCTGCGTTACACTCGTCCACGCACCGCTCAGCAGCTCGCTCCGCTAGTTAATGATCCTGGCTGCGTTGCTTGCTTTGTGTCTGCGTTTTGAAGGCGCGCGGGTGTGCACGCGCGCGCGTGTGTGTGTGTGTGCGTGCGCGCTCCCGTTGTGCGATTGATGTCCTCAGCATCTCCTGCCACTGGAGAGCACGATGCCTCGGTCCTCTCGCCTCCGGCTTCGCCTGAGCGACATCAGACAAACGCCGGGAGGGTTCGATGTTTGCGAAGGGCGTCGCTCGCTGTGCTGATGCCGCGCAGATTTGATCAGCTGTGGCTTTCGGCGCCTCCTCACTCTGCTTTCTTTCACTTTGGTTTCCACGCTTGCAAATTCACTCTTTCACTTAACTCGCTGCTTTCACTGCCGTCGCCAAGAAGGTTATGGTTTCACCTGCGTCTGTATAGATATATATATATATATATATTTTTTTTTTTTTTTTTTTGCAGGATTCCACAAAATTCAGGGGATGGTGGTGTTACACAGGCCATGGATGAACCTGTCACAGTTTAGGGTTGATCCATTTCCAAAAGAGGATGTGAAGGGGTTTCTTTTTTCTTTCTTTTTTTAACATTGGCATTGGAAGAGGTTTTTGTTCCACCAGTGCTCTTTAGTCAGCAGCATTATGCCAAAAAAAAAAAAAAAACGGTGCATTTTCATTTGACACTTGAAGGGTCGGCGTATGAATGAGGGGGGTCAGGGCTCAGGAAATGTTACATGGGTTTTAGCGGGGGCATGCACTCTGCAGCGTTCTTTCGTAGTTGCCATTGTTTTCATGAAAAGCTACAGATGGCAGGCGGTAGGAAAAAAACAAAAAAAACCCCACAGTGCTGCATGTGTAGCGCCAAACAGAAGATGGTGACTTGCTTGGTGAGGATAGCGAAGATCGAAATTTATCCAAGCGTGAAGACAAGTGAGCATTGGATTAATTATCATTCAGCAGGTGGGCTGAAGCAGGGCGGCGGGCACGTGGAAGCTGTGCTGTCTGTCAGTAGTCGACTGTTTGTCATCCTTTTGGGTCGGAACCAAGAGGACGTTGACAGTGTGTCAGTGTTTTGGTTTTTTAGAAGTGCTCTCTGCTGCCACCAAGTGGCCAGAAAATATCAAAAACTCAGCTTTTTTTTTTCATTGCCTTGACAGTGTTGTGTATTTGTAAAAACAACAACCCTACGGTGCCAAGTACTACCAAGTACTGCCAATTACACTGTCCAATTTTAACACGTCTTTTATCTGTATACACTGTGCTTTTGTTCTTTTGTTCTTTTTATCTCTTTTCACGGTGACCTTGAGTGTCAGAAAGGCGCCTTTGAATAAAATGTATCGATATTATTATTATTATTATTACTGTATCCCTTATAGATCAGAATTTTGATTGGTAGATGGTGTTTTTTGACCTCCTGGGCACAGAGAACATCGTTGCTGTCATTCTGTCATATTTTTAGAAAAATATGACAGAATGATGCCAGTGCAGTCACCTCCTGCCTAGAGGAATACTGTAAAGAACCTGCCCAGAGGTGATCTGGGAACTGTAGTAAATCACCGAAATAGACTGAAGACAAATTGTACTATATATCTACAAAGTCTTTTTCTACTCTTACAGCTTTACTCCTTTTTTTTTTTTATACTGCTTGATACAATCAAACCTTTAACAACTAACAACAGCCTTGTGTTCTTTCTTCTGTATCATGGGACCCGTCAATCAGCTTGGGAGTAATAGCAGGTTACGTGGGTGCTCTTGGCTCTGGGTGGTTCGTCTCCTCGTTGCATGTAACTGATTGATTGAATCATAACGAAACAGGCGCGAGTGTGTGTGTGTGTATGTGTGTGTGTGTGTGTGTGCTGGTCTAGTGTAGTGAACCAGCCCATACAAACAAAAAAAAGAAGGCCTATAGCCTTTGGTGTTGGCTTAAAACCTTCAGCCAGACGTCCATCAATAATAGAATATTGCTGTCAGTATTGTGGATCTGCTCTCCAAAACCATCTGTCACAATCAGAGTTTTCTCCTCTCTTCTTCTCTGAATGTTGCACCTGACGCAGTACGTTACTCTTGTTTTGTTTTTTTCAAACTAAAGCACCTGCTTCCACTCTTCCTCACATTCTCTCTCTTTCCCCCTCTCTCTCCCTCTCATCCTCTCACTCTCGCCCTCCTTCCTTCCTGCCTCCCTCCTCCATGACCCCCTGCCCAAATCTCACTTTCACACCATTTCTCTGGCTCTTTTTTAGGGCGGCTCGTCATTTTTCTTGAGGTTTTCTCACGCCAGCGCCGGATGTGGAAGGATTGTTTCATGTTTACAGGAGAGTGGGAATGCGGGGGGAATGGGAACAGCGGGAGGACTGGAGAGGTGAAGGGAAACAAGGAGGTTGATATTCGTTGGTTCTTTGGGAGAGGGTCAAGTTGTTTAGTTGAAGTTTGGCATTTTTTTTTTCGGAGCTGGACGCAGATACTGGAGTTTTGTTTTTCGCCGGGGAGGAGACTGGGAAGAGTGAGGGGAAACGGCGAGGTTGGGAACGGTGATGGATGAAGATGTGAGCGTGAAGCAAAGGCAGGCTCACCGGACAGGTGCACAGAGTTGATATGGTCATGAGAGCCGGAGCAGAGGGCTCAAAACATGGCCTTAAGTCGAGTCGTCCAAGAAAGCAGCACCGCGTATTTTTAGCTGAAAATATATATCTAACTGACAGGTTATGTTAATTATCAAAATCCCAGCAGTGCGTGGCTGACTTCCCTGCCATGTCTGCGGCTCACATCCTCCTTTTTAAAAAAAACAAACAAAAAAAACAAACAGATTGCGACAGTTTGAAAGCTGAGAAGAACTGGCACGAAACGATGATCAGCTGCTGGAGCTGCAGCACCGATGTTTACATGCTAGGCGCCGTGGCGCGGCGGTCACAGGCGTACAGGTTAATTTGAGTCCAAGCGATCCCCCGAAGCGCAGTGTTGATGTTGAGAACCTTCATCAGATGGGCACCGTTCTGGACCGGTACATGTCTGGCCCAGTGGTAAATGATTCGGGCAGAACAAGCGGGCTTGTTCATGGTCATAAAGGACCACGTCTAACACAACACACATTGATATGAGTCGACAATCAATTCATAGTAATTACTGGGCATCAACGGGGATCCGTGGCACCAATTAAGGCCTTCATAAAACCAATCATGGCTTGATTTTTGTTATTTGACCAAAAATATCTGATTTGATTTTTCTTTTTTAAAAAAAGAGAAGAAAATACGAAATACTGTCAGCTCGAAGCAGCAGAACACAGTTTTCTTTTGTTCAGTTTTTGTTTCATAAGGGAATTCATTGATTAATGCACAATCAGTCTCCTGTGTGTTTGTGGGATTTTTGAAAACGTGGGCACGGACGTGTGAGATGAAAAGCAGCAACAACAACAACCGAAAAACAAATCCCGCAAGCGTTGAGGCGAAAACATTCGCACGGAAACACGCCTGTCGCGTCACTCTTCAGGTTTCGAAAACAAAACCGACCATTTTAGAAAGACATGCCATCAAACTCGTTCGGTGCCCTGGAAAACAAGGAGTTTTGTTTCCTGCTGAGGCGGAACCGTCTTAAAAGACGATCTGGAGGCGCGAGAAGAAAAATAAAATAACAAAAGCAAACAATGACAGCAACAAATTAAAACAAAACAAAACAAAAAACAACCGTCGTCTATTTTAAAGGACGGGCTCGCTCCCGTCGAGGCGCTCGGACCGGCGATGTCAAGCCGCTCATTTACGGTCGCGGCCACAAAGCCTTTCCTGGCGCTGGATGTTAACTGGAGATGACGAGGAGGCGCACACAAGTTGGTGATGAATGGGCCGCCTGTGCTCCGGCAGTGGCACACCCGGCTCAGTTTTTAGCGTGTCTGTGTGTCTGTGTGCGTGTGTGTGTGTGCGTGCGTGTGTGTGTGCGTGCGCACGCGTGCGTGTAGGGAATGTGCATAGTGAAACGAGCGCTTTGATGACGGATCGGAGCAGATTGTTTCTTTCCCACGATCCTTCAGCAGGGACGCGGCCGTCTGACAGCCGCACAGACTTTCTCTGTCGGTCTCCATCCTTCCAGTTATCTCCCTCTTTGCCCTTCGGATTCCCCCCTCCTCCTCCTCCTCCCACTCCTCCTCCTCCTCCTCCTCCTCCTCCTCCTCCTCCGCCTCCTATTCCCCCTCATCCGCTCACCTTATCTTCTTCTCTCCGTCCTCCCCTCCTGTGTTCCTTTGACTACGATCCTTTCTCAGCTCTTTCCACCCTCCCTGTCTCTCTTTTCTGTTTCTCTGTTTCTAAATACTTCCTGCTTCTCAATTCTCTCAGTATTGTTTCGCGTGTGTGTTTGTACCTACATGACTGTGTGGGAACACAGCTGTTTTTTTTTTTGTTTTGTTTTTTTTTGTGTTTTAGTTTGGGTTTTTTTTTTGGTAGTGTTTGTGTGTGGGAACAGAGAAATGTCTTTATTTACTAGGTGTTGACTGTGTTTTTCTACATTTTGTGTGTGTGTGTGTGTGTGTGTGTGTGTGTGTGTGTGTGTGTGTGTGTGTGTGTGTGTACTCAGCATTTTATTTTCCAGTTATTTTCCTGTATGTGCGTCTGTGTGTGCGCGTGTGCGTCTCTCTGTGTGTGTGAATGTGTGTGTGTGTGTGTGAGAGAGAGAAAGAGAGAGAGGCAGGGGGGGAAAAAATAAATGTGAGAAAACGGAGAAAACTTTCCTCCGTCTTAACAAACGCCACAACAGGAAGTGCTGTATGAATGACAGTGCCATATTAGGAGCCAGGAAGCGAAGGTGATGGAGTCTCGGTGGTGACAGGGTTCCCAAGACCTGGTCACCACGGCGGCAGGGGTCAAACCCCGTTTATGAGTCTCTCAGGAGAGACGGAGGTCGCCAGTTGTGCGGGACAACAGGAACACGGTCTTTAAAGGTTTTAAATGAGGGCTCGGCGCTCATGTCACGTCCCTGTGTGACTCTCTGGATTGCTCAGAAGAAACCGACCGAGGCAGCAGAGGTGGAGCTGCTCCCTCCCGATCGGTTCACTGAGTCCGTCGGCGTCCGCTTCTCTTGCGTCTGCTTAACAGAACAGCACCGGGCCACCACAGACCCATAAAGCGTCTCCAGCGAGGCCCGGCAGATGTTAGAGGACCCGGAATGTCCTCAGAAAACAGAGACGGCTCTGGCCCTCCTTGGAAAAAGCTCAAATGCTCTTTAACTACCGCTTACTTATCTTTATGCCGATACTCTTGCATGGAGCATCTGTACCGAAAGTAATTTCCCCGCCCTGGGGATCAATGAAGTCCTCTGATTCTGATCCTGAGGCGATCGCTGGATCCTGGGGTTGATCCCCTGCCCGTCCTCTCCGTGAGACGCGGGACCCGGATGATCCGGAAGGCCGAAGGTGCCACGCGGAGAGCGGCAGGTGTCACGGTTTCAGGTTGCCCACCCGTCCAAATGTCCCATTCTCCTGTAGAATCGAGCACCAATGTCGACTCCAGCTCAAGGACAATCCGATTAGAATTTTTGTGGTCGCGGGTCAAAGGTCAAGGTCACCCCACATCTGTCTGGAGGGAAAAGCTCCCAAATGTGACGCAGATTTTTGTTCCATTTAAACGACTGTTTTTTTTTTTTCCTTTTTTAAATCACGTTTCAAACTTGATAAAGAAATACTTGCCAGTTTCAGCACTGAATTTTAAGAAGGTTTCTGCGAGAGCGCCTCCAGATGTGGCTGTCCATTCACTGCTGTCTCTCCCCAGGTGGCACACGAGGCGTTTCGGTTGTGGGTGACGCTGACGGCATCTGGGCTGCTGTCACGACGCAGCCGGCTGCCGTCTGCCGTCTTTGCCATCATGCGAGTCGGGCGACGC
>CAAKHG010030040.1:2632-14693 GCA_901007715.1 Dactylopterus volitans
AAAAAAAGAAAAAAAAAAAAAAAACCACCCCCCCCCCCCCCCCATCCTACGTCGGGAGACACGAGTATCCAAGCGGGTAAACAATGGTAGTCGTTTTCATTCACGCGTTATGTGTCTGCGAAGAGGCTGGACGGGAAAAAAAAAAAAATAGCTGTCAGGACGGGTTCGGCACGAGCCTCAAAAAAAAAAAAAAAACCCGCCGCGCGCTCTTTGTGTCTGTCATGCATTAAAGGATGCAAGTTAAGCCTCATTTAACCCTGCAACAAAAAAACAAAAAAAAACCCCAAAAAACCCCAAAAAACTCGTCCTCATGGAGAGCTGTCAGATTATTAGATTTTCCTTAAGCTAGCAGGCCAAAACAAAATAATTGGGGACCCCCCGCCCCCGCCCGGCCAATTTGGGTCTGGGGAAACGTCAAATCCTGACTCTCGAATCCGGATAAAATGGTCAACGGCGCATCGATGAATCTGGAATCTGGCCTGTCAGATGAACTGTCAGTGCGCGGCGAGCACTTGGGGGGGGTTTGAGGATGACTCATAGTGGAATATCACCACCTTCCCTTCCCACCTGTCTCCCAGCCCACCAACCCCCCAAACCCCCGCTCACACTAACTAGAGAGATGAATCTAGGGGGCGGGGCCGCTTCACTAACCCGCGCGAACTCCGGCGGCGGGAATACGAGAAACGCAGCGCGGCCCCCCGCCTCTGAACCTTGACAGAACCCGGGGAAAAAATAGAAAAAAAAAGATGAAAGAATAAATCAATTCTGGAGGATTAAAGGATTAGCCGGATCGAACAGAAGATGAATATGCACCTATTTTGATGATCGTTTAATTATTTAGGTTAATTCTGTGGTCGGGGCTCCGCAAATGTGAGCGCGAGCGCGTTCTTTTGAACTGTGGATCGGAATCAAACCTGCGATTTAAAAGAATTAAAGTCAGTTGTGGGGTGGTGGGTGGGTTGGGGGTGGGGGGTATTACCATACTTTTAAAGACCAATTAGTCAATCCGGGGGAATAATTTGCACATTGATCAATAATGAAATCTTCCTGTGGCTGTGTGGGCATGACGGTGTTTTTTTTAAGTCCCACCTGCTTCCCACAGCTCCTTCCGCTGAAGAACGCAAGAGCCGCGTGCAATTCTTAAACCCACCCCTCCACCCCCCACCCCCCACCCACCCGCTGACAACGACAACATGTTCGCAGCTCGTTAAATATCGAGCCGTCAAGCTTCGGCGCCGTGACGCCGCCCAGTCGGCGCGACTGTCGTTGCGTTCATCTCAGCTGCCAGCTGAGTTTGTCGCCACCCCCCCCCCCAAAAAAAAAAAAAAAAAAAAAAAAAGAAGGCGGAAGCTATTAGCGCCCTGCTGTCTGTAGCCAGCGATGCAGTTTGCACCTGGGGCACGTGGGAGAAGTTTGCCCAACGGGGCTTTCTGCCGGAAAGCCTTCCACACAGAAAGTATTTTTTTTCGCTCCCAAAATCGGATCAGACTGCAGCGGGAAACCGAAAAAGTAAAAAAAAAAAAAAAACGACAAGTCAACAATACCACAAGAAGCTGCATCAGAATTCAGGCTCCCTGGATGAGGGTCCTGCGTTGATTCACCGCGAGCTGCCCCCCCGCCCCTGCACTCTGTTGCTGTTGCCAAGCGTTTGCAGCGGGGTAGCTGCTCTGTGACTACTCTCACCCAGATGCAGACATTCAGTGAAATTAAAAAAAAAACAAAATCTGCCCTCACTGTTCAATAATAGGAGGTGTCGAAGCGATTTTGGTAACTTTTTAGGGTACAAAAACAAAAAAAAAAGCACCTGATTAGAGCCAGGGGAGCGTGGCTGCGCCGCGGTTACAGTAATCATTCACTGTCGGGAAGTGCGGACATGCAGGAACACACATTGTTACGCAGAGATGCCACTTGAGACGTCGTTGGCC
This sequence comes from Dactylopterus volitans, assembly GCA_901007715.1. Lineage (NCBI taxonomy): Eukaryota > Metazoa > Chordata > Actinopteri > Syngnathiformes > Dactylopteridae > Dactylopterus > Dactylopterus volitans. The sequence continues at coordinate 4,558 of CAAKHG010030040.1, forward strand.
TTTGTGTGCTCGTGAGTCAATTTGCATACATGCGGTATGAGCATTGGAATGTGAAAGCCCCGTAACGGGTCTGCAGTGATATGAAAATAGCGATAATGAGGGATATTCCGCTTCGAGAAAATCATCTCAGGATGTAAGATGGAGAAACTTGTCAGGCATTTCTCGGTCAACCTAAAGCAACCTCCAAACATATGTGTGCGTTGACGGATTACGAGGCTACAGCCCCGCCAATTGCTAAATGCTAATGTCAGCATGCTAATGTGAACAATAACAACCTAACATCCTGATATTTAGCAGGCAGGTTTACCGTGTTAGCATGCTAATATTTGCCAGTGAGCATCAAGACAACGTTTCTGATGAGGCCGGTTTCAAGTGTCAGTTTAGTTGATACATAAAAATGTTGAGCTGATGACGACACTGGGGAATATTGGTAGATAAGAGTGTACAATAATGAAGGATATTTGACTCGTGGAAATCACAGAAGTACAAGTAATGAGACATGTCTTCCAGTAATCTCCAGGTTACCTTGAAAGTGATCTCTGCTTGGATGGATTATGTATCTGCAGCCATGCTAAATGCTAATGTTAGCATAACTTGCGCAACAACGAGCTAGCATCCTGATGCTTAGCAGGTATGTTTACCATGTTGGTGATCTAATATTGGCCAATTATCACAACAATTCTAATGAGGCCGATTTACTGATAGTAAATATAGATAATGAAATAAATTATACTTATAGAAATCATTTGAGGATATAAGTAGAAGTACTTTATAAGACATGCTACTCTCAGCATGATATCATGCACAGTGACAAGCTAACGGCCTCATGTTTCTGCGCTGTCTCCTAAAAATGACATTGTCACGCAACTAATTTGCACTCTGAATTGTGTTTTGAACGCAACATATTTTTTCTTAATTTTTTCTTTTTTGAATTGTCACCATGTTGTTATTTTTATAATCATGGCAACATGCCAGCCGAACCATCATGAATTCATAAATTTCAACCTGGCCCTAAAACCTAACCAGACCTTAACCTCGTTGCTGACACCTGACAAAACATCATTAATTTTGTTGAGGAGTCGGAGAAATATGCCGCAAATGAAGCATAAACTGCACGCAGAGCGAGACATGATCTACAGGAAAACGCGTTTACTCAAGACATAACTGAGATTCCAGCTTAGAACATCATTTTTAGGGGAACGGGTCGGATGTTTACCATGCTAACATGCTAATATTTGCTAATTAGCGCCAAGCACAGCATCTCTGACGTTCGGGCTGAGGCAGATATGGAGATGCTGTCTGTGTTTAACGGCCTTGCACATCCGAACCTGAAACTCGCAGTTTCAAAGCGTGATATAAATGAGTCACCGTCACACCGCGGCTTTGGCATTCGGCAACTTTGGTGGGTGACAGGTTTTTTGTTTTTTTTTGGTTAGAAATTAAGGCAAACAGTCACATGTTCTTCACCAGCTGGAAGTCTGGCCTCCCCCAGTATTTTGTGTTTTTGCTTTTTTTAATGCTACGCAAGCAAATCCCTAAATCTCTGGCACCAGCGCGGAGGATTAGAGCCCGGTGCACCTTTAACGTCTCTTACCGCGAAACACAACATGCTCCGACTGCAGAGTTACTTCACGGCAACTTCAGCTAATTACGTATGAGGGCATTTTGTTCCATCACACCCAGCCGAGCGGCGACTAAGCGAGTCATTTTTTTCATTGAGGAAATACTTGATAGTAGCCGGATGTCATCATACCAGCAATTATCACCATTAGCCACCTGTACGGGCGTCTGTGAGGCCGCTCATTTCCATGGAAATTCGCCTGAGCTGCAGCCGGTATTTTTTTTGAAAGAGGGCCAACGTGGGTATTCAAGACAACAAAAACGCATTATGACAGCCTCGGCACGGCAGCAAGCCGGAGCCAGGATCCATTCTTCTTCTTCTTCTTCTTCCTCCTCTGCAGCTCCTGTTCTCGTCTGATGTTTAATTATCAGGTGCATCGGCAGACAAAAGCGACATTTTTTTTTTCTCCACCCCCACACCCCCAACCCGATTACATAATACGATTCACAAAAACTTTCCATCCCCCTACATCGGCCGAGAGAAAACGATGCGCTTATTCATTTATTTACTTTGTGTACGAGTAATTTGCCTCAATACGCTCGCGTGCGCGACAGACTGTCCTGCCGGCGCCGTTAATGATTAGCCTGCCAAGTCTCGGTGAGAGGCAGCGAGGCAGCTTCGCTTGCGAGCGGAGGGGGGGGTGACACGTGCACGTACACACACACACACACACGCACGCACACACACGCTCAGGCGCGCTGTCAGCATGGATTCAAAACTGCGACGGGCTTCCACAGACCCTCTCTGCGCCAAGTCGTCGCCCCTCTGGGCTCCTGCTTTTAACGCTTGCCTCTTTTTTTTCTGCTTCTTCTTCTTCTTCTTTTTTTGTTTTTTTTTTTATGCAAAACAATTGGAAGCCTGAGAGGGTGAAAAAAGAAACAAAACTGCGGGCGAGTGACACGCCGCGACGTGAGCGAGATAAACAAGGTGGAAAGAGAGGGAGGCGGGGGGGGGGGACGGAGGGGTTAGAGGCGGCGGCGGCGGAGAGACGAGGGTGTTAAGCGGAGGTAAACGCGTTAAGCTCACTCCGGGGACACGCCAGAATGTGAAATAATTAAACAGGCGTCTGATGTTAGCGGAATATAACAGCTCTCAAATTTCCAGCCGCACCGCCGTTCTCCCCTCTGTCGGAAATCACAAAAGCCCCCCCCGCCCCCCAAAACCCCCTCGACAATTGTTTCACTTACAGATCTCTATCTTTTTTTTTTTCTTTTTTGTTTTTCTCCTTTCTCGCCGTCTGCCGCGCTCGGGAAAGAGCTGTTCGTCATGTCAGCGTGACACTCGCTCACGGGCGACCCGGCGCGACGAGTCACCTCCGGTACAATCACACACCCACACACCCACCGCCCCGTCGTCGCAGGTGGAGATTAAAATCCACCAGCAACCGAAAGACTTTTGTTTCTTTTTCAACTCAATTAGCCGACAGTTTCGTCTTCCCGTCCTATCCACCGCGCCGTGGAGATGTGGTTTAGCGTCGCAGCCGAACGGCGCCTCCAGCAGCTCGGCGCGGGCCGTAGCTCCGCCCCGGCCTCGCTGCTGCCGCGACGCCGTCCAGCGTCGAGTAGTTTTGCGTGCCATTTGCATCATGACAGTTGCGCTATTTACATATAAACGCAGATACGGGTGACAGGCGTCCTGCTTTGCAAGCGGCGCCGTCATCGGGTGCACTTCAAATCAATTTCCGCCCCCCCCCCTCCTCCCGTTGTCACTTCCATGTGTCAGCTGACAGGGCCACAACGTTCCAGGTGCTACTGCGGCGCGCGAAGTACCCTAAAGACGCATTATGTCCTACCTCGGCATCAAAACAGGAAAAAAAAGCCTAAAGTGCCGTGTCTGCAGCTTCGTCAAAATACAGATGATGGAGGGAACTGTGCTTCAAATCATCTCAAGAGCTGAGTAGAAGTAATGGAGGTGACCTAAAAAGATGATGTCTGTTCTGACAGGTTATGAATTTACAGCCGCGCGGAATGCTTAATGCTAATGTCGGTATGCTAACGTGCAGAACAGCTAAGCTAACATCCTGACGTTTACCGTCTTAGCGCGGTAATATTTACGTTTTTTAGCACTAAACACAACAACGTCTCTCGTGAGGCTGATTTCACATGTCGTCAAGTTGATACGTTCAGATTTTGATGCGATGACAATGCCGGGGAATGTAGATAGAAAGCATAGAAAATATAACAATGAATGAAATTTTACTTGCAGAAATCATTTCTTGATCCAAGTATAAGAAATTCATCAGACATTATGAGCGCACAGCCATGCCAAACGCTAAATGCTAATATCAGCATGCTAACATGCACAACAACAAGCTAACATCCTGGTGTTTAGCAGGTGGCCTATGTTTACCACGTTAGCATACTAATATGTGGCAATTAGCACGAAACGCGACGTTTCCGATGACACCGATTTAGTTAAAATTTTGATGTGATGTTGATGATAGAGAATATTGATCGATAGAATGTCATCATGAAATGAAATTCTACATATGGAAATCATTTCTGGGTATAAGCTGGAGTAATTTATTAGACGTGTAAAGTTATGTCTAGCTTGATGGATCATGAATCATCAGCGTGCTAACAAAAGCTAACATCCTGATGTTTTTAGCGGGTACGTTTACCATGTTAGCATGAAGACAACATTTCTGATGAGGCTGATTTAAAATGCTAGTTTAGCTGATAGATTAAAATTCTGAAGTGATGATAACTCTGGGGAATAGGACCATAAACCACATAATGGTAATCTTTTCAATAATCGTTGCGATATGTCCTGACCAAAGACGTGGACACGTCGACATTTAGAACTCCCCGAGGGAGAGTTGCACCTCTTCAGTCCAACACCAATTTTATAGCTCTGGAAATAAAAGTACACTTTGCGTGATATCACACTTTATGCACTTATCTCCGCGGCAACAGTATTCTATTTCAATCATAACCGAACAAACAAGAGTCGAACCCCCCCCTATTCCCACCCGCCACTGAGTCATCTCTCTGGCATGAAAATCTTTAAACGTTTCTTCTTTTTTGAATTCCGCACCGGCGAGTCACTAAAGACCAAATGAAGACGGAGGGCGGCCATAACATTTCGGCCGCCGCCCGGAGACGCCGCCTGTCTGCGGAGTCCGTTCAGACAAATCCTGCCCGCCCGCAGAGCGCCATGTGCGGAATATGTATCGGCGGCGCGCTCACTCTTAATGGATGCTCGGGGGGTGGGGAGGGGGCGGGGTCCTCCAGGAAATGTCTCGCAAACACGATAATCGAATGAAAGTACGACAATCAATATCAGCACTCTGCCGGGCCCCCCCAAAAAAATATTAACCTTTAAATGCCACGTTAAATACCATTTAAGGGGGAGTCACGCCTACATTGCTTCTCGTTTTCCCCGCATGTCGTTTCGGAGGCGCTTCCACCGTCTGCCGTCTTTTTTTTTTATTTATTTGCCGTGCTCGTGTAACTGTGAGAGAAAAAGTGCAAACGCACGTCTCGCTGTAGATGTTGTTGGTGTGGTGTTTTGGGGTTTTGTTTTTTTTTTCTTTGCCGCCACACCTACCTTCCATGACGTAGACCAGCGAGCCCACATCGCCCTCCTTAATGATACAGCTGTCCTTTCCATACTCCACAGGGTACATGCAGTCCACGATCTCCTGGATCTGCGACAGCTCCAGGTTCTTCATGAAGTCATTGTCCAAGATGGCCTCTTTGATCAGGTCCTTGGACCTTGAAGAGAAGGTGGGAGAAGGAAAAGGGGGGTGGGGAGGATAATGAGTTGGGAATGCTGTGCCGGCACACAATCTATTTTCAATGCATAGAAAGGAAAGCCCTTGAGATGTAGCATCTTGTTGTCAAGGGGCTCCTATAGATGTAAGCGGGGGGGTGGAAAAACAAAAAAACACAAACAAGACAGCAACACTTGCACATGCACTAAAAATGCAGAAAAAAACATGTTCCGCCGAGCCTCTTCCCTCCACAATTTTTCATCACGGAATCTCAAAATCACATGAAATAAGAGAGAAAGTAGTCTAAATACATAGCGTAGCGATCGGAAAAAAAAAACTTTGCTTATGTAAGATTCTCATATAAAATCCTGTGAAGGGCGGTTTGCAGCTTCTGTTTCGTAATTAAAGGTCCATGCCGCACAAATGAAAATGACTTCTCCTCAGTCAAGGTGAAACCCTTTTATTCCCTCTAAATAGTGGAAGAAGTCAATAAATAGCTAAATCCATAGCTAATGCAAGGTGATTGTTTCCATTCAGGGGTGCACGTCTAAAAGCCAAGCCAGCCTTCGAGCTGCAGAGTCATTCGGGCATTCCACAGGTAAGTATTTTTATGCAATGAATATATGCAAGAGAGTGGGGTTAAAAAAAACAAAAAAAAAGGTAATTAGCTGTAAAGTTAATGTGCCGTTGTCAAGGTGCACTTGATGGGCAAGTGAAAAGGGCTTTTTATCAGACCGGCTGCAAAGAAAATGGAATTCAGCCGCATTGAAGAGAGAGAGAGAGAAAAAAAAAAGGGGGTACATTAAGTCTAATCGTCGTTAGAAATTAAGGAGATGCTTTCAAGGCCAATCGGAGGGCAGTGGTGCGCTTGGAAAGGGCTCGATAACATGTATCCGAGAGGGAGTCGTCCCCCCCTCCCGCGCCCCTGAGGAAAGGAGGATTTTGAGCGCCAATTCCTAAACAAGGCCCCCGTCGCCGTTCGGAAGCAGGTTTCCAGGCGCACTGTTGACGCTCGTCTCCAGAGGAGTTTATGGCTAAAAGGGCAAACAGCCCGGGAGGAATTTATGAGGCTGCCACAGGACAGTAAAGGTCTCCCTGCCCAGGTACCCGTCAGCCGCGGGTCCACGCGAACCAGCTCGGCCTTCATATCCGCCACGAGACACCGACATTTTTGGGGGGGTTTTTTGTAGTTTTTTGTAATTTTGCCGTGACCTCGGCCAGCGGTCTGCAAAGTTTTAAGCGCCACGCTCTGGCGCCCGCCGTGCACCAGAGGGGGGGGGGGTTTGTCTTCAGCGGCATCCTCATCACTCACGTCGCTCTTCCTAATGTACTCTTCCGCGGCTCCCGCGCTCGCGGAGCCCCCAGACGGCTCGAGCGTCGGCGAGGGCTTCGGCCTCTCCGGCGGCGCCGGGCGGGACCATGCCGAGGTTCCTGGTCGCGGGTTTGACGCCAGCGAGCAGGCCGTGACCGCCGCGCCTCTGCAGAGGCGAGGCCATGCAGGCTGACGCCCGTTTAGGAGGGTTTCTGATAAATCACCAGTATGTGTCACGTACACTCATCACGCACGACATTAAAACCGCTGCATGTTTCCCCCAGAATATAATAACAACAACGCTGCAAAAGAGTTTTATGTTGTTGTTGTTTTTTTATTGAATCTATTTTAGAGAGGTGTTGACATGTTTAAACGATTTTTACCGGGACTGTAATTTGTGAACGTTGTTTAGCTGAGAGGCGTCCCTAACCTATGAGTGGTATGGCCAAAATATTAGGGACACCTCTCAATATAAGGATTATACCGGGTTATGCCGAGAGGTGTTCCTAATATTTTGGTCAATCTGATGCATGAGTGAGATGGCCAAAATATTAGGAACACCTCTCAGTATACTCTCAGTATATCAGTATACCTCTCAGTATACTGAGGTACTCATACTGAGTATAATCAGTATACTGAGAGGTATACTGATTACCTCTGATTACCTCAGTATACTAAGAGGTGTTCCTAGTATTTTGGCCAGCGAAATATTAGGATGACCAAAATATTAGGGACACCTCTCTGTTCCTAATAAAAAAAATAAAAAATATTAGGGACACCTCTCAGTATAGTCCTCATACTGAGAGGTGTTCCTAATAAAATCAATAAATAAAAAATATTAGGGACAACAGGATCACAAATTACAGTCCCAGTAACAACCACTGAAATATGTGGCCACCTCTTTCAAGCAGATTCAATAAAAATTCAACATAAAAACTCCCCCCGCAGGCAGAATTTATTGCAGGGCTGCTGCATTATGTTCTATGGTGAGCATGCAGCGGTTGTAATGTTATGCTTGATCGGCGCGTTTCACCCAGCATCAAAGACAATTTGCTCCCCGACGCGCCGAGAGATGGTTGGATTTGGGCACAGAAAGGGACTGCCGCTCCCTTGAGGTTACACGACTTTGGTTGTCATGGCTACGGCCATGCCATTAACACACCGGTCTCAAAAACCGTCTCGCCTCGGCTCGACAGCCCTTGTTAGACTTCAATGAAGACGCCGGGACTTTTTGGAGGGGCTGAGCCGCCACGATCCCCGGCGGGCGGCGGGTCCCCCCACCCCCACACCCACTCTGCCCCCCCGCGGAGATGAAATGAGATTAACTTTGAGCAGAAGTCAACCTCCTGTTGTCGGAAGAAGCTGGAACAAATTGGGAATGCGTTGTTTTCCCATAGCTGACCTGTTACGCGGTGGAAATGCACCTCATTAACCTCATTTACGTTACATTTACACACACCCCACCCCACCCTTGCGGCCCCCACCAACCCCCCGCCCCCACTGACTGGAGCGTCTGCGAAGGCAGCATCTCGTCCAGCGCAGCCCACCAGACCCGTATAAAAACATCTGCCTTCCTCTCCTTTGTGAGGAAGATATATTTGCCTTCATCCACTGGTGAAGTTTGAGGCCGAGCGAGCCCGGCCTTCCTTAAAAGGAGAAAATATGCTCTTTTAGGGGGAAAAAGGGAAGAGCGATGGGCAGCAAAGTGGGAGCGGCTAACGGGGATAAAGGGGGGAACGCCGAGGGAGCGGGATGGACGGCGCACGCGGGGGGGAACGCCGGACGGGCCTTGTAAAGATGACAGAGTGGGTTGGGAGCACGGGAATAACATAAACGTTTGGCCAAACCCAACAGCCATTATTGCCTGCACTTCAAGCGGCGTGACATAATGGCGACGTAATGGTGCCGCTCTAATGGCAGGACTTATTCTTTAAAAAAAAAAAAAAAAGGGGGATATGAATTAATTCCTCTACAGAAAGCCTTTTCCAGTAAAAAAAATTTAAATTGAATACTGATAACGTGGAGGAGCGGCATCCATGCATGCCGGGGGGCCCCGGGGGGCATCTTTCAGCACCCTGCCTGCGCTTCCGTCATGTTTTTTGTTGCGTATACGTGCTTATTAGGAAAGAAAAACTTGAAAAAAAAAAAAATTGTCACTCTTGCCAGTCGTGGCGGCGGCGGACACTCAGCAGAAAATTGGGTCTGCAGCCGGGAGGCTTTGATGGGAGTTCAAACGAGCTCTCAGTCAGAAGCAAATTTTTTTTTTCTTTACTTTCATCACCAGCTTCCGTTCGGAAATCACAATCAGATTTCGAGAAGGAAATCAAGCCTCCGACTGCCACCTTTGTCCATCGCCAGCGAGGCTTCTCGGCGGCGGAGCCGTCGCGCTCTCAGGAAAGTGATGCAAAGGGGAAAAAAACAGGGTCAACATGCGGAACAGCCGCTTATTTTTTTTTTTTTTGGATTATTTTTTTTTTTTTTTTTTGCTGTTTTAGAGATGATTTTACGGAAGGCTGGAAATAGGGGAGAGAAGGGAAATTTTTTTTTTCCTGCCACAGCCACTAAGTCTCTGTGGGAAAATCTCCTAACGGGAACAGGCGCATACATTAAAAGATTTAGGATGGGGGCCGATTACCGTGATGACATATTTCATTCTGGGGTTAGCGCGCCAAATCCGTGTCGCGGTCCAAATCCATGTCTGAGACCGCGTGCACGTCCAGCACCCGTGTCCGAGTCTAAGTCTGCGTCCATGTCCAGATCCGTGTCCATAAGTCTAAGTCTAGGTCTGAGTCTAGCATGTCTATGTGTATATGTCTATATGTCGAAATGTCCATGTCTCTGTCCATGAGTCTAAGTCTAGGTCTGAGTCTGAGTCCATGTGCATGTCCATACCAATGTCTAAGTCCATGTCTAGGTCCATTTCCATGTCTAAATCCATACCAATGGCTAAGCCCATGTCTAGGTCCATTTCCATGTCTAAATTTAAGTCCATATCAATGTCTAAGTCCATGTCTAGGTCCATTTCCATGTCTAAGCCCATATCAGTGTCTAAGTCCATGTCTAGGTCCATTTCCATGTCTAAGCCCATATCAGTGTCTAAGTCCATGTCTAGGTCCATTTCCATGTCTAAGTCTAGTCCATATCAATATCTAAGTCCATGTCTAGTCTAAGTCTGTGTCCATGTCTAGGTCCATTTTCTTGTCCGTCCCCGTCTAAGTTTGTGTCCATGTTCATACCCATGTCTACGTCCATGACTATGTCCATTTCTAAATCCATGTCTAAGTCTAAGTCCATGTCAATATCTAAGTCCATGTTTAGGTCCATTTCCATGTCCGTCCCTTTCCAAGTCCATGTCTAAGATCGGGTCTGTGTCGTGTCCGAGTCCATGTCCTTATCCATGTCCATGTTTAAGTCTAAGTCCATGTCCATGTCCTGTTACATGCATTCCCATCATGTCCACCGCGTCCACTTTTATCTACATCAGCAAC
>CAAKHG010030045.1:0-10639 GCA_901007715.1 Dactylopterus volitans
ATTAATGGATTGATCGAAGAAATAATCAACAGATTAATCGATTATCAAAATAATGGTTAGTTGCAGCCCTACTCTGATATCGATTATCCTGATTGCCACTGTTAGGGTTAGTCGACCCAGGATAGGTCCGAGTCACCCGGGGTGAGTCGACCTCGCCTGGTGGTGTCGGCCTCTGTACTGCGGCGCTGGATTTTCTGTGATCGAGGTAACTTCAGGGTAACTCTGCGTTTTCCATCCTCAGAAGCTGGTTCACTTCTTACCGGGGTAAATCACCATGGCAACTCGTGCTGAACAGCTAACCTGCTCCGGAGCAGGTTTTGTTCTGGATAAGAGACCAGCGAGTATAAAAGCCCCAATCAGCTCTCTTGGAAAATGCCCCGCCCATTCTTAGAGGATCCTGTGAGGTTGGTGTGGATGGTGAGAGGAGCGCTTAGGAGGGGAAGAGTTTTTAGGGATCGACACAAACCTTCTGATCTCCTGATGACATCCTGTACCAAAGCTACGGATTTTCCTCCGATGGCCGGTTACATTCGTCACCCGATGGATCCAGATGTTGCAAACGCAAGGCATCGCAGTCGCGCGCGGGCTGCAGAACAACTTCTAAGACACGCCGTCGATTTCATCCGTACAAATGGGCGCGGCGTCCGACTCGCAGGCTTCTCTCCAATAACACGGAAACTAAAACGATGACGTATTTTTAAAGACGCCATCCGTCCAGGCTGAGGTCAATGACAGTGTCCGCCGTCGCCCATCTTCCTCGTCGGGGGGATGCATACACAAACAAGCTAGTTTAGTACAGAAAATAAAGCTGTACATTGTAAATATATAAACACATAACATAAATTTGGCTCTAACCAAAAGTAGAATTAAAGCAAAAACTTAAACAGGGCTCCTACAGGTCAGACGCGGCATAAAGTCAAACCGAGTCACCAGAGTGCCGCCGGATGCTGGATGATGCCGTGATTCTGCCGTGATGATGCGAGTCACCTATTCTGCCTGCTGGCGTTTACTTTTCTCTCTTTTTTTTAATTAATTTATTTTTTTTTTTATCTCCCCCTTCCAGTCCGGCAGCCCGGGCACACAGAGTAAGAGGTCTGGGTGCCTGATGGTGCCAGACAGGTTTGCTCCGCAAAGAGGGAGTCTGAAATACTCCTCCTGTTGTGTGGTCTGCATTCCTTTATTATTATGAAATGTGGATTCTGGGCAGGACCAGGGGAACAGGGAATTGGGGGTGGGGGTTCGCAGGGGCTTGGGGTTCGCCCCCCTCACCCCTACCCCGAGCGCAAGCAAAGTCCGCGACCCCTACACCCCCCATCCCAGGGACGTGCCCAGACCACAGGCAAGGAGCCCGCCAACCCAGGGAGACCAGAGCCCCCCCACGACGGGGGCCATGGAGGGAGCCCCAAAAGCCAGGGACCACGGTTGCCCCCCTAACCAGTCCATGACCCGACCGCCCATCGGTAAGAGTCAGGCAGGACCGCCGCTCTTTCCCCCCCCGGCAGCAGACACCCACCCGCCCAAGGAAGGGAAAACGAGGGGGTGCAGAGGAACTACGCGGTGAAACCTCGGCTCAATCACGAACGCTCTCAAGATGAAGAAAGCTGAAAATTTATGAAGCGGAAAAAAAAACAATCCAGTTTGCTTTGATGTCGAGAATGTGTGACATCATGCAGTCTATCAAAGCACGGTTGCCATGGTGACGGAGCCGTCAAAGCAGAAAAAAAAAAAGGGTTAACCGTGAATTTCAACGGCAGATTTTCTTCAGAAAAAGATGAATATTGCAAGACAGCGTGATGGATTTTTAATGGGAGAATAAGTGAGCTTCAAAAGCTGAAGGTTTTGATAGCTGAATGTTTCTGTCACAGAAGAAGAAGAACAATGAGAATAACTCATCTGTGTGGCTGACACCGGGGGGGAGGGGTCAAGTGACATCACTGCCTTTCACACATGCTGGGGAAGTCATGTGACCGCGGGAGGAAACCACCACTGAAAAAACAAAAGAGGGAAATCAAACAGATGACAGGAACTTAATCCCTAATCCAGCAAGATCCCCATCCCCCAACACACACACACACACATACATACACACACACACACACATACATACAAACACATACATACACACACGCACATACATACACACACGCACATACATACACACTCATGCATATACATACACACATACATACACACACACACACAAAGATACATACATACACAGGCATACATACACATGCATATACATACACACACACACAAACACACACATACATGCATACATACACACTCACGCATATACATATATAATAGACATAATATCACATATATTATATGTAAGATCGCGTATGTTAGATGTGCCATCCTGTAAATTAAAATACTGATAAACATATTTACAATCAGCAGCTTTTGACGGGTTGACTCTCACAGCTCTCATTGCGTACTTTTCAGAGGTAAAGCTTTTAAAAGTCTCTCAGTGTTAGTTGCTAACAGTTAGCAGCTAGCTGGCGAACATAGTTGAGCATTTAGCGGCCGAAGAGCGTGAAGTTTCCCTCAGGAGGTGGCGGAGAACAGAAACAGAGAATCTCAAGGAAATGAATCAGGTCAAGTGGACTTGGTTATGTGTCCTGTCCAAGTGGGGTTCATCACCTCATGCTGCTCCCAAGACCACAGGGTTAGGTTTATTTAAAAAATGCTAAAGCATTAAGTGCACGGGCCACAGCAATCTTTTCCTTATCAAAGAGCTGTAGCTTTACGCTCGCGGTACATGGATACATTTCAAATGGAGGTCAGTATCATAAGGAACAACAAGGCGAAGGTGGGGGTGGTAGTTGTGGGGTTAAGGGGGGTAGGGGAGCTTCCCCGAGGGGAGGGCTCTTTGGAGCCACAAAAAGCTGAAAGACAAGTGTGCCGCTTAAAAATAGGACTAGGGGGCAAAAGTTGAACTCTGAACAGCAGATAAGAAAGAGAAAGAGGTTGAGGTTCGGGTTGTGGTTATGTCTAGGTGTTTGGGTTCGGGGGTCTAACCAGACCCCCGAATATGTAAGGAGGGTCAGGAGACACCAGGAGTCCCCCCGATGTAAAAGATGTGAATGCTGACGTCAGCCTGATTTTCTGAAGCTCAGTTTCTTCAATTGTCCGCTCGCGTCATTAAACGATCATCATCCTGTGACCATCAGCGCGTGGGCACGTCTGCGTCGGCGGAGCAGAGGACCCGGCACGCCAGACACGACCCGAGTGGCCGGCGGGCTGCCACTCTGAGATGCTGAGCTGCTCGTCCACCGACCGGCGCTCCTCAGATCCGATTCGTGTGGCAGAGTGGGAGCTCCCGCTTTGTACAGCGGCGGTGCAGGAGGCTTCTGGCCCTTTAAGAGAGGAAGCGACAGGATGAGCCCACACCTAAACCCTCATCCTCCCCGCCCCCACCGCCCGCCCCCCCCACCAACCCCCGGCCCCCTTCCTCCAGCACATTGTTCTGCGGCCGCCGGCGAGCAGCAGCTTCCCTCAGTCTGCTGTTACCGGCGACAGACGCTTGTAGCGGGCGTAGCGATTGTAGCGGCTGCGGCGGCTGTAGCGGGGCAGCGGCGAGCCGAGCGACTGCTCCACCGGCTGGTGAATAAAACGGAGACAAAGACCGCGAGGACGATGATGCTATGACCTTTGACACGCGCCGCTGTACCGGCAGGCAGGAGCTCAGGTGACACACACACACACACAAATGCACGCGCGCACGCACACACACACACTCAGAACAAAGGGTCTGTCCCCACCGTCTCTCCCCTCATCTCATCTGATGCTCCCACTCACGTTGTCATGGCAACCATATCATAGTCTGAGGTCATTAGCAGATGAGACGGAGGAGGAGAAAGTGAGATGAAAAGGATCGGTGAAGCTCCAGTGGAGTGGAAGTTGATTCTGTTGACTGAATTCCAGATTCACACTGGAACTGGAACAGCTGGTTTCGGCCGGAAACGTTCGGTGACACGCGAGTGACGTAAGCAAACGTGTGACATCGTCATACGTCATCGGTAACCACGGCGACGTTTCAGCGCCGACCCGCAAGCCTTCCTCAGTTCTACCTGGCTGGTGGGGGTTCGGTTTAACCCCTGGGAAGGTCACCAGAGGGTCCTAATGGTCACCACAGAGTCCACTACTACTGCGGCTAGTACTACTACTGGTACTGCTATGGTACTACTGCTGCTACTACTGACATTACCACAACAACTATGACTACTACCACCTCCGTGACAGCCACTACTTTTGCTTCTTCCACTACTGCTACTGCTACTACTACCACTAGTACTGTTACCGCTGCCATGGTACTGCTGCTACTGCTCCAACTGCTGCTACTGATACTACTACTGCTACTACTAGTACTACAACTATTACTGCTACTACTACCACTATTGCCACGACTGCTACCACTATTGCCACTACTAATACTGCTACTACAGCTACTACTATTACCTCTGTGACTATTTCTACTACTACTGGTACTGCTACCACTGCTACTGGCACTACCACTAGTATTACTAGTGCTGCTAATACTATTACTGCTACCTCTTCTGCTACTACTTCTTCTACGGCTACTACAACTACTGCTACTACTTCTGCTACTGCTACTTTGCTACTCATACTGGTACCACCACTATTTCAGTTCCTATCACTATTTCTACCACCACCACTACTGCTACTACTACTGCTTCTATTACTGCTGCACCTACAGGTGAACCATGATGAACCATGTGTTGATCCATGAAAGTACCATGTTTACAGGATGGTTATGACACTCAAGCTCACGCCATAGTGATATTAGCAAAGCAGTGAAGTGGGCAGGACTGAGGTGTTGCTCATCAAATTCAGGCCCTCCAGTGTGTAATATTGCAGTTATGAAATGGTTTTGATGATGTCATTTTAATGCTGTCATAGTGCTTTTAAATTGCTTTAAAAAATAGGGTATGATTAATAACTGCAAAGCGGTTATGTCAGTAGAAACCTGTTAAATGAGACCATAGTTTACTACTCCAGGAAGTACTGACTTAGCCTCTGATGAGGTTAGTTGCCAGTAGAGATGTAGTTACTACTCCAAGAAGTAGTCCAGGTCTTATGAGTCACTTAGCTCATTTCAGCTCACGCTTATATAGATGTAATTGCTACTCCAGGAAGTAGTCTGGGTCTTCATAACTACTTAACACCAGAGACACCGTCTAGTTCCTGTTGAGTGAGCTGGCAAACTCAAATTATTGCCAACAGAGAAAATGAATGAACAATCACCTTTACATGGATACTACATGGACATGGACATATTTAGCTCCTACATCTGAACCTCACATGTATTTTTAAGCTAGCTAGTGCCGTGTTACTGACTCACTGCATGGCGCTGTGTGATCACGCCATTAAATGTCAATAACTGTTTTATTTTTTAAAAAAAAACCTTCTTAAAGTTTGCCTGGACATCCCAAATCCCAAATACGCCACTCATCTCCACCATATAAAATGAAATATGAGAGTAATATCCCGGTGATGAGGCAGGTGTGCTGTCATTTGAACAATTGAACAGTCAAATATTTGAGATGTGACGTGTGACCACCAAAGTCAGATTCTTTCTCATCTTCATCATCTAAAAGGCTGGGGGAAAAGGTCTTTATCCAGGACCTGGAGCCAAATTCAAGGCCAAAGATTGGTATGGATGTTCAAAACCAAAGGGGAATAAACTGGTTCCTCTAATTAGTATCCTATGGAGGGCCAAGGCCATTCTGGACCACTTAAAACCAGGAGGACCTATGAGATTAATATCCTATTCTCTTCATTAGGGACTAAAGCAGTCCAAAGCAGACTAAAAGGGACCACAATTAGATCGATTCACAAACAGGTCTGAATGGGACTAAAGCGTGCCAAAGTGTGCTCATGTGGTTTCTCTTGGTACTTGAAACCATAAAGTCAGACAAAGTAGGACAGTAACTGAAGACAAGTGATGCATGTGAGGTTACACACCAAGGAAAGTCAGGGCCAATGAGAGGAGAGCTTTTAGAATCACCTCGAAGCCTTTATCAACGTCGACCTGTGTCTCCAGGTATCCTACAGGTGGCGCAGCTCTGACCGGTGGCTGCCATGGCGCCCAGGCCGTCGTCGGGGGAACTGTGGGGGCTCCACCTGATGCCCCCTCGTATCCTGGTGGACTGCTGCCTGCCCAACGGTACAACTCTGTTCTGTTCAACTGTTGTGTTCTCATCTGTCCAGGGATGATGTTCTGTTGATGTTCTGCTCTGTTGTTTTCAAAATTCGGTTGTCTCCAGGCATGATGTTCTGTCGATGTTCTGCTCTGTTGTTCTCTTGGTTCTGGTGTCTCCAGAGATGAAGTTCTGTTGATGTTCTGCTCTGTTGTTTTCACAAGTCTGTTGATTCCAGGCATGATGTTCTGTTGAGGTTCTGCTCTGTTGTTCTCTCGGTTCTGGCGTCTCCAGAGATGAAGTTCTGTTGATGTTCTGCTCTGTTGTTTTCTCAGTTCTCGTCTCACCAAGGATGGCACTCTGTTGATGTTCTGCTATATTGTTTACACAGTTCTGGTGTCTCCAGAGATGATGTTCTGTTGATGTTCCGCTCTGTTTTTCTCGGTTCTGGTGCCTCCAGGAATGAAGTTATGTTGATGTTCTGCTCTGTTGTTCTCTCGGTTCTTTTGTCTTCAGGGATAATCTTCGCCCTTTTGTTGTTTCGGTTCTTTTGTCTATAGAGATGCTATTCTGTTGATGTTTTTTCCTGTTGTTCTCTTGGCTCCAGTATCTCCAGGGATGAAGTTCTGTTGTTGTTCTGGTCTGTTGTTCTCTTGTTTCTGGTGTCTCCAAGGATGAGGTTCCGTTAATGTGTTGCTCTATTGTTGGTTCTGGTGTCTCCAGAGATGAAGCTATCTTGATGTTCTGTTCTGTTGCTCTCTCAGTTCTGCTGCCTAGAGGGCTGAAGTTCTGTTGATGTGCTGCTCTGTTGTTTTCTCCGTTCTGGTGCCTCCAGGAATGAAGTTCTGTTGATGTTCTGCTCTGTTGTTCTCTTGGTTCTGGTGTCTCCAGGATTGAATTTCTGTTGATGTTCTGCTCTGTTGTTCTCTTGGTTCTGGTGTCTCCAGGGATGATGGTGAGTCTTGAGTGTCTCCGGGAAACTCCTCTCATCAGCATTAAGCAACAGCTCTTTACTGAGGCCAGGAAGTACCCCCTCTACCACCTTCTTCAGGTACAGTCTGCCTGATGACCTCGTCACTTACATCCATTTTCATTGGTCATAATTTCTGCTGTCTGATTGGCCAGGAGGAGTCGAGCTACATCTTTGTAGGTGTGACCCAGGAAGCAGAGAGGGAGGAGTTTTATGATGAGACGAGGCGGCTGTGTGACCTCCGACTGTTTCACCCAATCCTGAAGGTCATTGAGCCGCTGGGCAATCGTGAGGAGAAGATCCTGAACCGAGAGATAGGTAACACACACACACCTTACTGACCTCACAGCCCGTCATCCAGTGTGTGGACAGCCACCATCAAACATGTCATCAGTAACTGGCTCAAGCAGCATGTCTCTGACAATGTCAGCACCCACCCATCCAAACTCATCAGCAACCACAAGACGACACCTGAGCTGCCGGTGGTCTCACCTCATCTTCAGCCAGTGATTGTTCCCTGACGACAATCATTTCTCACCAAACACCATCTCCCAGAATTCCATGCTCCCTGTCCCTCAACACCGTTCCTGTGTGCAGGGTTTGCCATCGGGATGCCTGTCTGTGAGTTTGAGATGATGAAGGACCCCGAGATTCAGGACTTTCGTCGTGCCATACTGAGCGTGTGCAGAGAGGCCATGGAGGAGAGGGAGGGGGGCGGTGCCCACAGCCAGGCGCTCTACGTTTACCCCCCTAACGTGGAATCGAGTCCCCAACTCCCACAGCACATCTACAGCAAGCTGGACAAAGGTATCTACTAGAACGAGCACAGGAACCACCATGCAGGTTTACAAGGCACAGGAGGAACCGTTAGGTGGACTGACTGACTGACTGACTATATATTGTGTGCATGTTCAAAGGTGTATCCAGCCTGGTTCAGATGCTACTGCTTGCTTCTTACTTTCTTTAATTTTTTAGCCTTTTTCTTCTGCACCATATTTGCCAGTTTCAGTTATGTTATGTATTAAGCTGTCCTCTTGAAATTTGGCAGTTTGGGGAATTTTGTTCGTTTTTTCGTGTAGAAAAACTTTTTATGATCGATGGTTGCGTTGAAAGCCATTTTGTTTAGTCCACGGATCAGCTGATGCTGCTGAGACCGGACGGCTTTGATAAGGTGACGGAGGAGATACCTGCTGAACTTTGGAGGAAAACACGCTGGGATGCAGATGGAAGGGACAGGTATGGCCGAGGGAGAGAGACGCAAAACGTGTGAAGAGGGAGCCGGCTGGGTCTCCCTTCTCTCATCATGGGCAACATGAGATCGCTGGGCAATAAGATGGACAAGCTAACAGCGCTAGCAACTAGCCCGGAGTCAGCAAGAGTGCAGTTTGATGATTTCCTTGGAGTTAATAGCTACATCCGGATGTTCTTGACTCCAGTGTTTCCATCGAGGGGTTTCAGCTTGTCCAGGTGACTTAAACCATGTCTACATAGACAAAACACACCCGAAGTTCAGTCAGTGTGTGACCTGTAAAACCAGGGCCAGCAGAGAGCGGGTCTGGACCTCCCTGGTCCTGTCGCCTTGAGGTGTCGTGTCCCCTGAGAACGTTTCCTCCGCTTGTGGTGAGTCTGCACGGTCCATTTCATCTGGAAATCATGATACATAAATCAGTGTTCAGCTCACAGCGACACCAACACTTCTAGTTCTTTGACCATGATTTAGCTTTAGCACTGGCCCTGTTGCCCAATAGCATTAGCATTAGCTCAATGTGTGTTCCAGCAGTCAGCGTTCTTCAGCACACAGCCCCGCCCTGAAGAATTCCAGGTAATCTGAAAAGTCCTACCCCGCTACTAGGTACTTTTTTTCGGAGAAAGTTCAGAGTTGAGTAAAAGTTTTTTTCCTTGAGTAATTTTGATGGAAACGCTCCAAGGTTTTTCAAAAATCCTGGGTACAGGAAAAATGTTCTTGAGGAAATGGGGCTACCATGCAGTCCACCAAGAAGATAATGTAGTGGAAATGGGGCTACCATGCAGTCCACCAAGAAGATAATGTAGCCTACATTATCTTCTTGGTGAGCAACATTATCTTCTACATTATCTTCAAGAAGATAATGTAGGCTACATTATCTTCTTGGTGGACTGTCCATTCTTACCCAAACAAGAAGCCATGGGTAACCAAAGAGATAAAATCCTTAAACAACAAGGATTTTAGAGGCAGCAACTGTGAGGAGCTGAGGGTGATCCTGAAGGACCTGAAGGTGAAGATCAGGGAGGCCGAAGACAACTAAAGGAGATCACTGGAGCGCAAGCTTCAGCAGAGCAACATGAGGAAGCTCTGGAGTGGTATGAAGACCATCACTGGTTGCAGACCAGCTCCTAGAGGGCCAATGAGTTAAATCTGTTCTTTAATAGGTTTGATACTGCAGCCCCGCCCCCCGCTGACTCCCCTGCTGGCTGTGCTGTGGAAGACGTCCTGCATTGCGCCAGTGGTGAAGACACCACATCCCAGTGGTTGCTCTGACTACAGACTGGTGGCGCTGACATCACATATCATGAAGACCATGGAGAAACTAATTCTGGAGCAGCTCTGGCCTACAGTCAAGCCCCACCTAGACCCCTTCAGTTTGCCTACCAGCCCAGGATAGGAGTTAATGATGCCCTCATCTATCTGCGGAACCATGTCCACACCCACCTGGACAAGCCAGCGAGCTCGTGAGGGTCATTTTCTTCTCCAGTGCTTTCGAGCCATCAGACCAGTTCTACTGGCTGCATTGGCTCCTCGTGCGTTTCAGGATCGATTTGAAGGTTCTCTTCATGGTTTTTAAATGTCTTAGGGGTCTTGGACTTTCTTATCTTTCTGAATTGCTTTGGCCTTATGAACCCCCGCAGACCCTCAGGTCCTGCTACACCAGCCTCTTATCCATTCCCAGAGTGAAAACACAAACGCATGGTGAAGCATCTTTCCAGGACCTGAAGGCCGCAGAGAATGTTGATATTTTAAAAAATAAGCTCGAGACCCGTTTGGCTTTCAACTCATGACACTTTTTATTTTATCTTACTTAATTATTTTTATTTTATACTTTTACATAAAAACTACCGCCTATTTAATGCTCTTCTTATACATTCTTATACTCCAGACTTTTTTTCCCCCGGTGGCTGTGTGGTGGTGCCCCGCCGCGGTGCCGTGGCTCCTCCCACGCCCGAGCTGTGGCATTCTGGCCTGGGCCGTGGGCAGCCGGCCCAGCGCAGACGGCAGCGTTTCCTGACCTGGTTCCTCTGTAGCGTGTGTGTGTGTGTGTGTGTGTGCGTGTGTGTGAGATTGAGAGTTGTGGGGTGGAGTTCCGGAGGTTGGAGGCGGGTGCTTTCAACATGTAAAGCACTTTTTGCTGCACTTAATGTCTGAAAAGTGCTCTATAAATAAAGATTGATTGATTGTCTGTGGACTGACTGACTGACTGATTGATTGATTGATTGATCGATTGATCGATCGATCGATCGATCGATC
>CAAKHG010030045.1:10659-21474 GCA_901007715.1 Dactylopterus volitans
TGGAGTTCCGGAGGTTGGAGGCGGGTGCTTTCAACATGTAAAGCACTTTTTGCTGCACTTAATGTCTGAAAAGTGCTCTATAAATAAAGATTGATTGATTGTCTGTGGACTGACTGACTGACTGACTTTAGTGTCGCTGCCACCAGAATCATCCGTTTAGCATGTCAAATGCTCATTGAAGAACAAACGTTCCCGAATAAACCAACAAGCAGGTGAATGTTTAGTTCAGCGAAGCAGCTACTTTCACCGTCGTCCCCGGTCTACCTGCACGCACCTGTCTGCCTGCGCACACCTGTCTCAGGAGGCATCCACTGAATGGAGTTCTGGCGGTGAAAGTTTTTGTGCGGACACAGTTTTAAGATATTAATCTGTGTGTGTGTCTGTGTGTGTGTGTGTTTGCGTGTGTTTGTCTGCAGGGAGGCTGATTGTGACCATCTGGGTGATCGTGTCTCCGTCCAACTCCAAACAGAAATACACTCTGAAGGTAAAGCGCTCATGTTGTACGGTGGCTGACAGGGACAAATCTGCTGTCTTGGCCAAAAACACCTCTAGTAGGAGAAACAAGCTGCTGAAGGTCCTCGTAGGGTGCACCCTCAAGCGTGTGCGTGTGTGTGTGTGTGTGCGTGCAGGTGAGTCACGACAGTCTACCTGAACAGCTGATCGCAGAGTCCATCCGGAAGAAAAGCCGATCCATGCACCTGTCGCCTCAGCAGCTCCGCCTCTGCGTCCAGGAGTACCAGGGCCAGTATATCCTGAAGGTGCACCAGTCCGCCTCTCGCCTGTCTGTCTGACTGACTGACTGACTGACTGACTGACTGACTGGCTCACCTGTCTGTCTCTGACCTTTCTGTCTAACTCGCCTGTCTGACTCAGCCATCTGTCTGACTGTGGACAGTTGAAGACGCTGCTTTTGTCTTATTTCTGTGCCTGTTTCTTTTGTTATTGTATGAATGCAATTCTCTGCTTTTATGCTTTTGTGACTATTCTGATTGTGGTTATTTTTAGGCACTTTGTGATGCCCTGTTCCCAAAAGTTGATTGTAAATAGACTTATACTTGCTTACTTACTTACTTCTACTCCCCTGTGTGTGTGTGTCTGTCTGTCTTTATGCCTGCCTGCCTGCCTGCCTTTATGTCTGTCTGTCCGTCGTCGCTCCTGCCTGCCTCACCTGTCTGTCTCCTCAGGTGTGTGGCTGTGATGAGTACCTGTTAGAGAAGTACCCTCTCAGTCAGTACAAGGTAACGGCTTCATTCCGAAAACGCCTCTCTGGATCTGTTCATAAGCGAACCTGTCTCACTGCTCTTGTGTCATTGGACCTGTCTGTCTGCAGTACATCCGTTCCTGTATCACCGTGGGTCGTCTCCCTCACCTGATGCTGGTCTCTAAAGACAGTCTCTACTCTCAGCTACCCGCCTCCGGCTTCGTCACGCCTTCATACAGGTACACCCGCCTGTCAGCATGTGAACCAATCAGGGGCTGTTGTGGTGTTACGGACCAAACAGGTCTTATCAATACAATCCTCCAGCCTGGGTATAGGGTACGCATCAGTTTTAGGCCCATTATTTGTATCTAATGATGCACGGTTAAAGAGAGAACCCCCCGTCACTCGAACCCGGTTCTATCACATTACATTCTTCCATGTAAAGAAGGATGTTGCTTTATGGGACATCTCCATCATGAGTTATTAACCCACCACATCTTTATGCATTTTGGGCCAGTATCAATGTCAACACAATTTCAGTCATGACTGTTCATGGCTGATCTGCAGGACGATCCCGAGGTCACCATTTTGTCAAGGAGAGAAAGACACCCTCAGCTACATCTCTCATGTCCTAGCAGCTGCCTGTCTCACTGGAGCTACAGAAGGATCCTTAAGTTGCTCTGATATAAGGAATTCATGAGAAAACTGGGAACGGGGAGGCACCTCAGCTAGCTTGGTGAAAAAGTATCAGCCAAACCTCCAGACTCATCATCAGGCTCAATGGAAAGAGACCGCCCCTGCTGATATGAAGCTTTCAAACCCCTCTGCTATGTGGCAGAACAGCATGTTCCAACTGCCCACTTGAAGGACCGATCTCAGTTTGGGAACAAATCAAGGCCACAATTTTCCCATCTCCATTTTTCTTTCTGAGACCGGGACAAATATGGCCAGGCGTTTTACAACAGTGGCAGATGACATAATCCCTGGGAGAATATGGCTTCTCCAACCTTCTCCCTGACCTGGTAGACTGAACGGAAGAGGTCGTTTTTGACAAACCAGCCTCCACCGGCCTGTCAGTTGCAGCTTGCCTCCTCTCCTGCCCGCTAAACCTTTTCTTTCAAAGGTGCTCCTCGGTGTGACTGTAAGAATCTGCCGCCAGCAGCTTTTCTCAAGTCAGTGACGCCCATCTCATCTAAATGTATTTCCATATGCTGCTCCACCAGCATGAGCTTCTGTGACTCTTGGAATCAGTAAGTGTTAGCACTTGCTAACCACTGGTCACACGCAACCTCCTGTTGCCTAGAAAAGGCAAGGAAGGTCTCATTGGATTTTCACTGCAGAAACCTGATCTTCTGACAGTCGGCTTCTGGGGCCACCTCATAGGCGGCCAAAACCACCGTCCTCACAGCATCATAGTCTCGGCTGTCGGAAGTCTCTCTTGTGCCCTCAAGCACAATCTGGATAAGCACCGCCCACTTATCCTCAGACCATTCTAACCGTTTGGTAATTTTTTTTCAAAAGAGTCGAAGAAAGAACCCACATCCTCCTGGTTAGCCTCCAGCACGAGTCTTAAACAGCTGGACTCAGGATCAGGCAGGCGTAATACAGAAATGGGAGTCTCCACAATCTCTGACTTTTTTAGTCTCTTGACTTATGTCTACCTCACAATGTTAGCAACCGCTACCAAATCGTCCTTCGTAAGCTTACAAAGCTCATTGCAGCCAACATCAATTCCAACCGAAGAGTCAAAAACTCACCAAAATGACCTTTAAGGTAATTACCAAATACCAACTAGCTAACAAGAGGTAACTAATACACCACTGTATGCGCTGTACACGCATAAGCCACATGAGACCAGACAAACCGACCGCAAACCAACACAGTCCGCAAAACACCACAGTACACCAGCCACAGCACGCCGAAGCGATCAGCTACCCACCAAAACCCAAGCCATTATCAACCCGAGAACCTATCCCTGTTTTTAAACCTCAACACACACGATAACTTTAATATATTAGCTAGCTTTGTTAGACATATACACACACAACCATCTGCTTTAAAACGAGAAGTTAACACCGCACAGCTACTCCCTGTTCAGTTGGTTGCCCGTATGCAAATTCTAAACCTGGAAACAAGCAGCTTGTAGCCAGCTGAATCCAACTTTGTAGTACCACACAGAATGTTGGGACGTAACTGGCTCACTGACATCTAATCGCTAACCGGTTTTACTGAACATTAATAGAAAATGTTCAAATACATTCCAGAGAAGTGCCCCAAATTATGCTACGCGCTAGTCGGCTCTATTCACCTCAATTGTCTCTAACCTGGAGTGTGAAAGAAGCAAAAAGGAGGGAACCATCAAGTAACTGGACAGGTTTTCACTGTGCAGAAATCGGCAGAAGGTGGGTTAGCTTACTGAAGCAGCAGCTAGCTTAACCTCAGCTCTTTAACTCGCAATGAAAACCAGTCCAAAAGAAGGTAGGAGAGGAGGAGAGGAACTCTGGGCCCTGTTAACGGGAACGCCGGCCCACAAGGGGGAAGTCCGGGTGGGACTGGAATGTCGACTCCAGTGACTGTAACACATGAAGGTCACTGCGTGTGACAATAGTCCTCCCTCACGCTTCCTGACACGTTGCAACTGGACGTGCAGTGTTGTTCTCTTGTTCTACGTTCCTTATAATCACTCGTCAGCGGATGCTCCTGAACTTTGCAGAGTCACACACACAGGTCGCATGCATTTGAAGTGTGTATCTGGACCGTGTTTGTGGTTGTGTTTCAGTCGCCGCACTCCTCAGCCGTCGCCGTGTCCAGGAGGGGGCGACGGTTCTCCTCCACGTTCTCTGTGGGCTTTTAACACCCTGCTGAGGGTCCGTCTGCTCTGCGCCACCTACGTCAACGTCAACATCCGAGACATCGACAAGGTCTGCCTGTCTGTCTTTCTGCCAGTCTGTCTGCCTACCTGTTTCTCTCTGCCTGCCTGCCTGCCTGCCTGCCTGTCTGTCTGTCTGTCTGCCTGTCTGTTCCTGTCTGTCCCTGTCTGCCTGACTTCACATGTAACTGTGTGTAGATCTATGTGAGGACGGGGATTTATCATGGAGGAGAACCGCTGTGTGACAACGTCAACACTCAGAGGGTACCATGCTCCAACCCCAGGTAACACACACACACACACACACACACACACACACACACACGCTAACTTTACACACACTAGCTCCAGATGGTCCTGACTACATCAGTGGACCAGCTTTTGCAGCTCCAGATCAGACCAAAGCCCTGGGGGGCACCAGCGCTGATGGTCCAGGTGCTGGATGTGACGCTCAGCAGCCTAACCCTAACCAAACCCGCCTGCCACCACCTGTCAGTCCGAAAGCCAGAGACCCACCAACAGTTGGGGGCAGGAACTGTGAGCCGAGTGAGCTTCCAGTGTAGGATTTCTGGGATGGTGGTGTTGAACGCTGAGCTGAAGTCCACAAACAGGACCCTTGCGTGCTCCCCTTGGAGTCGAGGTGGTGAAGGATGTAGTGCAGCCCCATGTTGACTGTATCATCCACCAACCTTTTTGCCCAATAGGCAAATTGCAGTGGGTCCAGCAGGGGGGTTGTGATGTCATTCAGGTGGCTCAACACCAGTCTCTTAAAGCATTTCATGACCACAGATGTCAGGGTGATGGGCCTGTACTCATCTAATCCTTTGATGGAGGTTCTTCTTGGAGACTGGGATGATGGTGGAGTGTTTGAAACAGGACGGCACCTCACATAGCTCCAGAGATCAGGGGGGCACTCAATCCAGTCCAGGAGAATTTCCTGATTTTCTGTTTCTGACAGAGCAACACACAGTATCTTCACAGATCATTAGTACAGGTGGGGTGACAGAGGAGAAGGGATCAGAGGTTTCAGGTGGACCTTTTTTGTTGTTGAGAGGTGTGAATAAGTACTTTTCAAACCTACAGTAGAAGCCATTGCCAGCCTGAGGTTTTCCACAGAGTGAGGAGATGATCTCCTATGTGCTGCAGGCCTCTCCAAACTGACTTGCGGTTTTGGCAGAGAAGCTGTTCTTAAGCTTCTCACTGTGCCCCCCTTTTTGAGCCCTGTTTCCACAAAGCACTTCTGTTCGGTTCTGTTTGCATTTGTAGGCGTTTCCACTGACAAAAGTTGTGGATGCTGCCATAGAAACAGTTCTGTTCCGATTTATGGTAACCCCGCCGTTGGGGTACCTGGCACACTGATCCCGTACCTGAAGGGTGGAGCTGGACACGCTGATTGGTCAAACAGATCAAGACGCGATGGTGGGAATAAATCACAAACCCAAACGTGCCATGTTTAAATATATCATCCATTTCACGAGTGGAGATTCCAGACTTTTGTTTTTTCTATGGAAAAAGGCAGCACATAATACAGAGGGAGGAGGGAGCTACAGCGGGAGCTGGACGGAGCAGCGAGGAACCAGATGGTTTTCCAGCTGGTCTCTCAGAGAGGCTGCGGAGGGCTACCAGTGATTATCATGGTGTCAAGACCTCAACAGCCGGAGTGGTGTGAACAGGAAGACCTGGAGGAGGTTCCACATGATGACCATCCGGAATAAACCCCGCCTGCTTTGTACAGTGAAGTCTGCAGTGGAAACTGTCAGGTTCACACAGTCAAAGGACCCACAGAGCAGACCTGAGACGGAGAAGGTGTTGCTAAGCAGTTTTATCCAAAGGGGTTCGGTACATGGGAGGTCAGTCAGCCGGAGCAGCGGTGCAAAATCGGCAGGCAAAAACGTAATCCAAAAATACAGGCAAAGTCCAAAATCCAGTGAGAACACAGATCAGGAAGAAGTACAAAGGCGCTAGGCAAAGGGGAAAAAGCACAAGGAACGAAACCGGTCATACACAATGAAACTATGACAAGGAAATAGCGCCGGAGAGCTACTCAAAAACGCAGACTATCTGACATAGACATGCTGGGGAACTGAGGGGAGGACACAACGAGACACTGGTGAACCGTATAGACAATCACACACACAACGAGTAAAGAAACCTCAAACGGACACAGGCAGGAAGTGGGGAGACAAAACAAAATGAAACAGGAAGTACAAATACTCAGGGCCTGACAGAAACATAAACTAGTTCTAGGGTTCTAATGTGCACCGTACTGTACCAAGCTCAACTGCTTGGTGGAAATGTTGCTTAAGCTACTTTGATTGCCTTTGTCAGCCTGTTCCTGGCCAGCTGGTCCAGGGCCTGGTCCCCACTTCTGTAGTCCTCTTCCTTGACCTGGTGCAGCTTCTTCAGATGAGGAGTGACCCATAATTTGTTGTTCTTGTATGTGCAAAAGGTCTTGGTCTTCACGCGTGTCCTCACAAAAACTGATGTCGCAGTGTTATTGAATTCCTGGAGGTTTGAGGTTGCATCTTCAAAGACGCCCCAAGCAGTTCAGTCAAAGAGAACTGGTCTGCAGTTTATGAAGAGAGCCTCCAGTTGAGGGCTGCAGGACCTCGCCGTGACATCTTTACACCAGCTTTTGTTAATGTAGAAGCAGATTCCACCCCCCCTTCGTTTTCCCTGACAGTTCCATGTAGCAGCTGGGAACCTGTCAGCTGAACTACGTCATCCAGGATGTTCTCACTGCGCTAAGTTTTGGTGAAGCACAGGATGGGGATCTGCCAAAGTCCGCATTTTTTTGGGTTAAGAAGCAGCAATTTGCCAGGGAGCAGACCTTCGCTGCCTCAGCTCAACCAGCACTTGCTCACTTGCTCTTACTCACTTACTCTGACGGCGTCTCCAGCAAATCCCATGGAGAACCGCTGCACGTCCAACCAAAATCCCAGTGACACTTTCAGGTTCAATGAGAACCAGAGAAACGTTTCCAGCAGACGATTGATGTTAAGGGGTTCCTCCCTGGTGAAAGTGACCACAGGGGGGCAACACAGGACAACGTGAACACATAAAAACACACAAAGTACCAAGGCAAAGTACTGCGATGCCAATTTGGACTTTATACACACATTTAAAATACACACACTGGATAAATATACTACCTGTCTGTGTGTCCAGGTGGAACGAGTGGCTGACCTATGACCTCTACCTGTCTGACCTCCCTCGCTCTGCCAGACTCTGCCTGTCTATCTGCTCTGTAAAGGGAAGGAAAGGCGCCAAGGAGGTAGGAAGGGACAGGAAGTAGGGTGCATGATCACATGACCTCCGAGTCCATTCAAAATCTGAAAGCCCTTTCTGTCCACCTGTCTCAACCCTGCTGTCTGTAAATCTGCCTGTCTGTCCAACTGTTTCACTCCTGCTGCCTGTCTATCTGTCCGCCTGTCTCATCCCTGCTGTCTCTCTATCTTCCTGTCTCACCCCCACTGCCTGTCTCACTCCTGCTGCCTGCCTGTCTGTCTGTCTGTCTGTCTGTCAGGAGCACTGTCCCCTGGCCTGGGGGAATGTTAACCTGTTTGACTATCAGGACATTCTGGTTTCTGGGAAAGTGGCTCTGAGTCTTTGGCCTGTCCCTCATGGTCTGGAGGACCTAATCAATCCCATTGGGGTGGCTGGTTCAAATCCCAACAAGGTACGTCCCGCCTGTGTGTGTGTGTGTGTGTGTGTGTGTGTGTGTGTGTGTGTTTACCCGTCAGTCACCACCAAATAATCTCGTGGGACCAATTCTGACTGTAACATGAGAGTCACCGTGTCCACCGCAGGAGACTCCCTGTGTGGAGCTGGAGTTCTCCTGGTTCAATCAGACCGTGGTGTTTCCTGATGAGCAGCAGATAGAAGAACACGCTAACTGGACCATCAGCAGAGAGCTGGGCTACAATTTCACCCACGGACTGGTAACGTACTGCATATATGACCCCTGTCACGCTGGACAAATTAAGAGACCACTCCAAAATTATTTTTATTATCTTTCTCTGGTTTTACTATTTATAGTCATGTGTTTGAGTGAAATCAACATTTTTGCTCTATCTTGTAAACTACTGACAACTGATGGACAGTTAGAAGTGACGCGTTGCTGCAATTGAAGTAACGAGTAAAGTAAGGGATTACGATTGCAAAAACAGTAATTAGATTGCTGTCACGTTCCCGCAAGCACGCGGTGAGCAACAGACACGTGTAGATCAACCACAGGTAACGCGGGCGCGGGAGAGAGCGGGACCATGCCGCATCTAATGCTCGGAAATGCCGACATTATTTCCGAGTTTCACTCAGTAAAAAGGGACAAAAACATTAGCGTCCGCCGCACACGCTGTGTGGGAAGAAAACTTTTATCTACGGCCAAAAATCCGAGCAAGCACCTCGCAAGCCGGCACAGTAATGTCAGACCCGTGGAGAAAAGCCCGGACCCCCAATGACGTGACCACATCCAGTCCCGGCAGGCAAACCTCTGACGGCCCTCTCCTGCTAAACCGTGAAAATAGACTTACAAGCGCGGCAGGACTTAGTGCCGCTGAACTGAAGAAGCTATATTGTCGAGGACGTGATGCCCATTTTCACTATAGACTCTGAATCATTCCCACGATCCTAGAAAAAATACCTGATTCCAGCCTTGCTGAAGCATCCCCAGATCATCGCAGATCCTCCACCAAATTTTACAGTAGGTGCCAGACACTGTGGCTTGTGGGCCTCTCCGGGTCTTGTCTAACCATGAGGCGAGCAGGTGTTGGACAAAGCTGAAAATTGGACTCATCCGAGAAGGTGACCTCTACGGTCTTTGCAGACCTCACCCTGGCTCCTCTTGGCTTCTCATCGATGATGGTCTGTTTTCTAGCTTTGGCGGGACTTCAGCTCCGCCGCTAGGAGCCTGTTTCGAGGCGTCCTCTCCGTGCACTTCACCCCAGCTGCCATTTGCCACTCTTTGTGTAGGTCACACATGATGTCATCCTATATTTGTTGAGTGGCACTAACGAACTGGCTGTCTCATCTCGGCGAGTAGAGAGCCGTATTGGTCCTCTGCTGGTCTGCTGCTTGACCCTGTTCTCATGAACCGCCGTCTGTGAAATGTTAATGATGGAAGCAACCCGACGCTCACCGTGTCCCTCTTCCAGGAAAACCAGAGCTGAACCCTTGTCTTCCTCAATCAAAATGTTTGTTTTCTAACCCTTTTAGCCCGGTCAATAGTCTGACCTTTCCAATTACTTTTGCGGTGCTACAAGCACTGTCTTTGCATCCAACCGCTCCTATTGTACGAGGATGGTACGCATAACAGATACTATACATGACAGCTCCCAGGATGAGTTGGGTGTAACGGTACACAGAGGTCACGGTTGGCTACAACAGAAAAAAAAAAAAAGCAACAAAGTCCCAGATGCATAGTCTATTCATTTATTTTGAACAGACAGTTGTGCAAGCTACAGTTTGGCCCAGCTGGCTTAGCTGAGATGGTTGGTGCAGCCGGTGGTGCGTTACACAGTCGAGCGTGAGCGCAGCACACACCTTCACATAGAGCAGAGTTTTAAAAGGCTACAGGTCACAACCAGCGACAACACCCGGAAGCATTTCTCATGTTATAAAAGTACAAAATAAACAGATTCATAAAAAAAACCTTTACATTTTACATGTCCTCCACTACTGCATACGGTCCTCCACTACTGCATATGGTCCTCCGCTACTGCATATGGTCCTCCGCTACTGCATATGGTCCCATACTACTGCATACGGGTCCTGTACTACTGCATACGGTCCTCTACTACTGCATACGGTCCTCTACTACTGCCAAATACGGTCCTGTACTACTGCATATGGTCCTCTACGACTGCAAAATGTTCCCACGAAGCTGCTTTGGTAGATGTAGGTGGGTTTTCTAGCTCCTGTGTGTCATGTGGACATAGTTAGTCTTCCTCTTCTTCTGCAGGTGTTGTTTGATGGCGATTGTGTACCAAACCGTGACGGTTCGGCACAAACACATGTGCCTTTCCAGCCCGACATACTAGTGACATGTGACAACTGCCATGTGCCAATAACATGTGGTATCAGCCATCTATAGGAAGTACTGACGGTCGCTCACCCCACCTGTCTGTGTCTCAGAGTAGTCGTCTGGCATGTGACAGCAGCGTTTCAGCGGCAGATGCAGAGCAGCTCCGGTGTCTCTGTTCTAAAGATCCTCTCTACGAGCTGTCTGAGCAGGAGAAGGACTTCCTCTGGAGACACAGGTGAGAACCGCTGTTACCCGTCCTCATCTCTGTCTCTCACCGCATGTCTACCTGACTTCTTTGTCTCTACCTGTGTCAACTCGTCTTTACTTTTGTACTTTTGCCTCACCTCGCCTCTAACTTTCTGCATCTATCTACCTGTCTGTCCTCCTTCCTGTCTCTGTGTCTGTAGACATTATTGTGTAAACATCCCAGAGTCCCTACCAAAGCTCCTTCTGTCTGTCAAATGGAACTCCAGAGACGAAGTGTCCCAGGTACAAACGTACACAGTCAGGATGGGTTCTTCAATTATCTCAGGTGAATTTACCTGTGACACCCCCACCCCCTTCCCCCCCCCCCCCCACCCCCCCCCCCCCCCCCCCCCCTCCCCCCCCCCCCCCACCCCCCCCCCCCCCACCCCAACCCCCCCCCCCCCAACCCCCACCCCGCCCCCCCCCTCCCCCCCCCCCCAACCTCCTCCCCCCGAAACACCGTCCATCCTGCACCCT
>CAAKHG010030059.1:4401-17446 GCA_901007715.1 Dactylopterus volitans
GGGGGGGGGGGCGAACCCCCCCCCCCCCCCAACCGCAGAGATATTCTCAGTCTGAGAATATTATTGTCAGTGAAACAAATTCACCTTCTGGCTGCTCCATGTTAGCCCATCGCTGACTTTGACTTTTTTTTTTGTGAAGAACGGCAGCTTGTTGCAGAACAATGTTGAGAACAATGCGGCATTTTGCAGGCTGGGACAAAAAAAAAAGGGGGGTGGGGTTAAAGAAGCTAAAAAGCCCTGTTGAGGTCTTGTTTCTATGACCTTAAACGTAATCGGATATTTATGCAAAAACAAAACAACTGAGTGATTTGTGTTTCTTATGAAGAACATTTGTGGCTGCCTGGATAGTTTTGTTCTTCACTGCCTGAACACACTTTGAGAAGAATAAGGGCAAAATACAGATGCATCCAATATGGTTTTCTTGGACTCAGGATTCACACCATCTGCTTTAAGGGCTGGAATGCTTTTAAATACACTTAAAAAAAAAAAGGAGAAAAAAAAAGGAATACCTTAAAATATGACTGGCAGGTCACGTAAAGGCCAAATTAAGCCCACCAGTCCTAAAATTAGTTCCACCGCACAGTTTTCTGAACGTTCTCTCGCACGAGTAGGTTTTATGAGCTTGCATTTTATGCCGCTTCCCACGACACAGGCACGCCCTCGGCAAACGGCGCCCTGGAACGCATCGCTCTTCCTCGGGGCGCGCAGGTCTTAGTCAGAGGTGGAACATGCTGTTTTTGTGATGAACGCACGCGCGCGCATTCTCTCTCTCTCTCACACACACACGAAGACCCGTTTGCTTGTGGCCACATGCAGGACAGCGGCAGGCAGACGCGCAGCAGACGCAAATGTGGAATTGATGTCCGGACGCGCTCGCAAAGAGGCGACGCATCTGTTTCGCTAACCAGCTAAATGTTGCGCCTCCCCTTTCCCCTGGGAGGATGTCCATGCACAGCCTCATCTCCTAAAAATAAAATAAATAAATAAATAAAAACTTCTTGTAATGTCGGTCCAACCAAAAAAAAAAAAAAAAAAATCCCCCTTCATAATTAAGAAACAGAGGAAGTGAAAGGCCGAATCCTCCACTGAAGCTTTTTATTAGTGATCTGACCACACCCCTCATCCTGCTTTGGGATGGATCCTAATATGGGACTGAGATCACACACACACACACACACACAGAGAGAGAGAGAGAGAGAGAGAGACCAACTTAGTCACTCTTTCCACTGTGTTTCCAGGAGCCTGTGGCCATCTTCAGTAGTTTACTGGCAAGTGTGCAGACGCAGAATCTCCCCGTGCTCCAACTTTCCAGTCGTCGGCTTGTCGGCCTGCGTCTCGGGTCTCAACAATGATGGAGATTTCCTCGAATTCCACATGGCAGCGTTGGGTGAAACTGTCCGATCGGGATATCTCACATAAGAATAATAAAATCAAAAAAACAAAAAAAAACAAACAACCTGCGAGCATGTTTACTCAACGCCGGGATGACGTTTCTTCACACATTTGATGCGGAAGGACAACTCACTGCAGTCCCAGAGGAAAAAAAACCCCGATAAGAAACAACCGTCACAGCAATAACAACAATTTATTACCCTCAGATTATAGTCAGCACATTAGCAAGAACTTTATTGTTTTTGTCTTTGTCCTTAAATCGCTGTGGATTTGCATAATGTGACGCTCGCGCTTAAAAGCGACCATGATCGTGACCATTTTCATTCATTTCAAGTGAACATTTATGTTTTCCTCCGCAGCCGCAATGACGGCATGACTGAAGGCTTTTAAAGGGGCCTTTTTTTCCCCCCACATTCACATCATCCGATTACGCTCTGACTGTGCGTCAGTCGTACATGTTTGCATCTTATGTCGCGTTAACAAGATAAATCATAATCGTAAAACACTTAAGTATGGAATGAAATATCAGATTTCTGACTCTGAACCCCGTCTCACCTCGGCAAGGGCAGCGTTGTCCTACGAGGAAAAAGCTTCTGATGCCTTCATATCGGCATGAACTCAATCAACAGTTCCATCTCTCATAAGTGCTTTTGGACTGGATCCTGATAAGGTTTTCAATTAATTACAGCGGAATGAATCGATTGACGCAGTCCGGTGGAGGCTGGAGTGACTGTGAGACGTTACGGGGGGGGCGCTCGGTTCCGCCGGCAGCTCTGTCAGTCTGGGAGGATCTTATGACCGACACGTTAAGCGTGAAATAACCCTTAAAATTTAAGACCCGGCTACTGTTTCCACCTCCACGACCCGGGGCAGCGCTAGCATGTCTGATATGGCTCACACATGTAGCTGGTGCATATTTATATGTTTGTGTGTGTGATGATACGTTTTTTTTTAAATGAACCCAAACTGAAAGCCATGATCCCAAAAATGATGAGTAAGCAGGAAAAACATTTTTTTATCTCCATTTACGGTGTCGGCTTTATGAAGTACTTGAGAGGAAAATGTCCAGCTTAATTCATCCAAGATGTTTTTTTGTTTTTTTTTCCCCTCTCAGCATATGTATAATTTTGTTAAGTAAAAGCTTGAATTATTACAGAGGAGCAGTCATTTGCATGAAACTGCACACTGTGCGGGAGGCCGCAAGGACGGCTTCTTTCACCGTTTGTCCTTAAGGCAGACATAGAATGACACAGCAAATCCGAGGAAGCCCGCTGCACGCAAATTGATAGCAGATGTGCCTCGGGATCGGTCGGGTTCGCCGCGACCGTACGATCGCTCTGGATTTCCGTCAGCCGTCAGACGAGCAGGAGCTTTGGCGTGCTCGGAGCCGCGGCGTCACGCGCTCCCCGGAACAACGAGACAGTCGCCGGGGTGCGTCGGGCGAGCGGAAAGGCCCGGATGCTGACGCGGTCATGACCGCAGACGAGTGGCGACACGCCCACCTCCCGCCCCCCCCCAAAAAAAAACAAAAAACCCCGCGCCGAATATTTCCACTCGCTCGGAGACAGGGAGGAATTACTCGAACGAATTCTGACTCGGACCGCCCGGAGGCAGGAGTGCAAAAGCAGGGAAACGTGATGTTTTTTGGGAATTTGGACGTGGCGTGTTCGCTTCGACGCGTGAGGAGGACAAGCGGTGTCGCCCAGCAGGTCTGAGCCGCTGGCGTGCGAGGCCTCGCTGCCAGAGCAGAGCACGCACCCCCCCGCCCCCCCAGCCCCTCTCCCCTCCGGCCCTCCGCCATCAACCTTGAGCACGTCCTCCAATCCTTTACAGAGGTACATAATTACTCTTTATCCTGCAGGCCCTTTTGGCGACGAGTATCCAAGGCCAGGACTTTCAGATATGGGAAAAAAAAAAAATCAGGGCGTCAAAGAGAATACAAGAGGAAGCGTGAAGCTTCTTGAACATGAAAGACAAATGGTCCTTTTATGTGCCTTTCTTCTTCAGCTCCTCTTGTAACATTAATGCAGCCGGCCGGCAGACGTCGTCGTCGCCGTGGAGAGGTCGACTCTGTCGGGAGCCAGTTACGCTTTTGCTGTTAGCCATTAGCCGCCCACCCCCGCCCACCCTCGGGAAAAAGTTTGCTCATTATTCGGGTTATATTGTTTTGAGGGACTTGATTCTCATCGGACTTCAGGTCGACTTTTAGTCCAGGTGTTGGCTTTTGTCCCTGAGGGTCCACCAGTGTTATCTGCGGTCCTTGTTCCGGTGGCACGTCGCTGGCTGCCGGAGCGGTGATGAGAAACGTGGTCGTGTTTCCATGGGAAACAAAACAAAGACCTATTCTGCAGAGGATCTGAGTGATGGGGATTTTGGCGAAGGGCAGGTGGAACCAAGACTGAAAGGACTGCTCATGGCAGAACGACAAAGCACATCATCACATTGGTTCAGGTTTGGCCTGAGGGTGGCGCCAAAGGAAACCGCCAAACCAACCAGCGTACAGGTTATAATTTTTCTTCATTGTCAGCATGTCATGGTTTCCACTTTAAAGTCTTGCCGTTCGGCAGCCATCTTGGCAACTCACTGACTTTGCTAACAAGCGTGAGCCCATCTCTAAAAGAACGAGGAGAGAGCCATAACTGTCATATCATTGAGCATTAAGGCATAAAAACGTATTGTTTACACTTGCCATGTTAATTGTGATAAACAAAACAAAAAAAAAACACACACACACTTTTGTTCGGGACTTTATCCCAAAATATCATCTCAGTAATCTTGTGCAATTAAAGCGGTAACTTCCTTTTTAATTATTGTGCACTTGCATCAGCCAAACGACGTGATTGGCTGGTATCGTTCCTGGTTTGGCTGTGAATAAAGCCGACGATTGGCTTGCGGCGCGAGGGGGGCAGGGCTTGCGTCGTTTAACAGCCATCTTTCAGCCAATCAGTGGATCGTTTTAATGTGGGTGAGAAGAACGGGGTCGTTTAAACTCACCCGAGTAATCAGCTCAGAATCTTGGTTTATTGCCAATTAGGCTGTCGCCTTGAGAGGAATTTGCTTTGGTATGTTGGTGATTAAAAAAGATGAAACAAGGACGTAGGAGTAAAAGCAAGTACTGCAAGACATAAGTCGAGATATAAAACGGCAAAGTATTTACAATAAAAAAAAATACATGCAATATATCCAATTTAATTTGGAAAAACGAATAACAAGGCTCCTGTTGTTAAATGACACCAGATTTTTTTGCATCAAAACACAGGAACTGATTTATGACACGCACACAAAAAGAAACACATGGTTAAGGATGTGGTGAAGGTTTGGCAATGGCAGAAAAGAGCAAAGATGGCGGTCACAGCGCCGCTCCAAGCCTCCGCGGCCGCGCTTCCTGCCATGTTGGACACGAAAGCCGGCCACGCGTTGTCCTGCGTGGACTCGCCGGGGCGCTCGGCGGCTCGACGTCGGAGGAAGCCACCGGGATCCCGCGTCCCCGGGCCGGCTTCTCGCGGCTTTCACGAGAGCGCGTGGCCGCCGGAGAGCTTCAGACCAAAGCGCTCCGCTGCCGCTCTGATTAAAACGACGCAGCGGAATCTGCAGCCAGCGCCGCCGCGGCTTGAAATAACATCGCAGAGGATCATAAAAGAGATCGTATCCCGGAGGAGGAACCCCATGACAAGTCGGACGTGCCAAAGACCTAAAAAAGCCCCATGGTGGATTACAAGGCTCTGCGGCTTCGATGCTTTCCACTTAAGTAATTCATGAGGAGTCTTTTTCCAGTGAGAAAGTAGAAAAGCAAGAAAAATCAAATGGAACAGACGGATAAAAGAAGATGGTGGGGAATGGGGAGGGGGATGACAGACAGCTCGGACACGTCCCCGCGAGACATTCCCTGCTGTAAAGTACAATCACGCTAACGCATATAGAAATACTTTTTTTTTTCTTTTTTTTTTTTGTGCCATTTCCCGCAACTTTGTGAATATTTTGCCGGCTGACGGCGGCCAAATGTCAGCCTAACCTTCCACACGCAAGCCGGCGCTTCCCCGTGCAGAAGTCGTGCCCCGGAACGCTAACTGCCGATGCTTCGCGTTTGATCGGCGCGATAGGCGGATCGAGCGTGGGGGGGACTGGCAGATCAAGATAAGAAATGGGCGGGGGGTGGGGAGGCTTATGGCGGAGATAAGCGCGGTTCGCACGCTTATTTGATGAGTGCAGCAAACCGAGCTCTTATCAGAGTCTCTTCATGCTTTTTTATTTATTTATTTTTATTTCATTGCGTTACAGAAACCGCAATTCCTTCACATTTCGCTGCCTCCGGATACGTCAAAGTCGGAGAGATTAAGAGAACATGTGGGGTTATCGTTGGGAAAAATGAAAGTTTGAGGGGGATACTGAAAAGCAGCCGTGACGGCGGGGAGATGGCGAGGGAAGGGAGAGCGGGAGAGGAGCAGCTAGCGCCGCGCTAAAAGAGGAGCGGAAGTGACAGCCAGGGTCTTAGATTCTATAATTATCGCCCTGCCATCAGTTCTCTTCTCTTCACCTCCCGTCCTTTCGTGCCTCCGCTTCACCCCCAGCCTCGCTCCCCCTCACGTTTCCTCAACCTCCGCCTTCCTGCACTGTCATCTGTCACTTCCACTCCTCCCGCCGCGATCCCCGCCGCTCCTCCCGGAGGGATCGAGCCCCCAACCCCCACACGCACGTTGGGGCGCCCGCCCCTCAGGAGGGAAGCGCCCGGTGGGACGCGAGAGCCCGCTGGGCTTGAGATGGGGGGGGGCCCGGCGTGATGTGTGGCACGGTGATGCGGTCTGAAGGTGCCGTTTGTCGCAGGGTTTTTTTTAACACAAAACATATCAAAACACCAACTCAGTGGGAGAGCATTTAGTATAGAAAAGGCTGCGGCTGAGTTCTTCATGAAATGTATGATGCTGGACTTTAAGCTTGTAGTTGTAGAGTGTTTTTTTTTTGTTGTTGTTGCTGTTTTTTTTGCTCTAACTGATGTTTCACAGATCAGGAACGATTGCTCAAACTCAATACTCGGTCCAAAATACTTACTAACATTATAACATTATGACGACTGACAGGTGAAATGAAGAACAAGAATTATCTCGTCCCTGTGGCGTCTGTCAGCAAGCGAGCATTTTGTCCTCAAAGTTGTTGTGTTCGAAGCAGGAAAAAATGGGCGAGTGTGTGGATTTGAGCCACTTTGACAAGGACCAAACTGTGATGTCTAGACGACTGGGTCAGAACATCTCCAGAAGTGCAGCTCTTGTGTGGGTGTTCCTGGTCCGCAGTGGTCAGAGCCAATCAAAAGTGGTCCGAGGAAGGAAAAGCAGTGAACCAGCAATATGGGTCATTGGCTGCCAAGGCTCATTGATGCATGTGGGGAGTGACGGCTGGCCCGTGTGGTCCGATTCAGCAGACCAGCTACTGGAGCTCAAACTGCTGAAAAAGTTGCTGCCGGTTCTGATAGAAAGGAGTCAGAGCACACAGTCATGGCAGTTTGTTGTGTGTGGGACCAGTCAGGGTGCCCATGTTGACCCCTGCCCACTGCTGGAGGCACCAACAATGGGCATGTGAGCATGAGAACTGGACCACAGAGCAACGGGAGAAGGTGGCCTGGTCTGATTAACCACATTTGCTTCTATGTCATATGGACTGTGTCGCTTGTCTGGGGAACGCACGGCACCAGGATGCACGACGGGAAGAAGGGCGAGTCAGCAGAGGCGGTGTGATGCTTTGGGCAATGTTCTGCTGGGGAACCTTGGGTCCTGCCATTCATGTGGATGTTCCTTTGACACGGAGCAGCTACCGAAGCATTGTTGCAGACCATGTCCACCCTTTCATGGAAACGGTATTCCCTGATGGCAGCGGTCTCTTTCAGCATGATAATGCTCCCTGCCACAAAGCAACAATGGTTCAGGAATAGTATGAGGAACACAACCACCAGTTCAAGGTGCTGACTCTGCCTCCGGGTTCCCCAGATCTCAATCCGATCCAGCATCTGTCCTCACACATTCTTCTTTCCTCCAGTTACACCAACAATCCTTTTCCTCAACATGAAAAAAATCAAAACTTTCTTTTTCACCAACAGTTTAACTGCAAAATGCTCACGGCATTCCCATCAGCCTCAGATGTTTGTTTTTGTGTGTGTGTGTGTGTGTTTGGTACCAATTTTCAAAGTAATATGTCGAGCAACAATCAGTCCAGACAACACAAATTTGTGAGGTCAAAGCTTTTTGAAAATTTGCTGATAAGCCAGCACATTAGTGAGTTGTTTCGATCCAACTGACATGAATGTTGATCTTCAAAAGGATTATAGTATTGATATAGTATTGATATCTCGGGATTGGTCTCCTCATCCCTGAAGGGTTTGCATTTGGCTTAGCTTGGACACAAAAGCGATTTTATGAGATTTATGAAAAGATCGTGGATAAAAACCTCTGCCGTAGTAAACCATATCAAGGACACTCAGATCTGCTCCACCAGTCCAGGCCGCCTCCTGAGGGTCCACAAGAAAGTGCAACTTGAGACAAAAAAAAAAAATGATCCGAATGATTAAGCTGATGGATTTACCACTCAAGCAATCAATAGGGTTTTTGGGCCATTTTAAAAATTTAGATGTGCAACACCTTTAGTTGAATTAAAAAAAAAAAAAAAAGCAACAGCAATTGTGCTGACGCTTCAAAGTGTTTAATTTAAAATGGATTAATAGTGATTCCACAAAAGGCAAAAGACCTCCCCTGCATCGCCTCGTTAATCCTGAGAGACGGTTATTGAGTTCCATGTAGCATCCGTTGTCGTCGGCGGCGGCTAGCTTGCGCGTGCTACGTGGCGGTCAGCGCGGAGCGCGGCGGACGCCCAAAAAAGAAGCAGGCTGACACGGCCTCGGCCTTATTTTGAAACGGCGGATAGCCTCCGGGCACTAAAAGCACGCCCGCCGAGGCGCGTCTTTTTCTGTTCCCGGGGTCGACCGTCGATCCCGGCAATAACAGGAGAAAGCAAAACCTCCATCCCCGTCCGACAAGCGCGCACCAACTTTAAAGTGGCGAATCAATATTTCAGCCTCTTGCGCCGGTCCAGGCTCGCAAGACGGCCTCCACCAAACAATAGGATCCCGACCTGCATTATTCATCCCTCTGCTCATTCAGCCTTCTCTCGCCCTCTCTGCCTCAGACGCCGAACACAAGGGGGACTCAACTTTCCCAAACTAAAACTTCAGGTTCAAAAAGAACGAACAGCATCTGCCTCTCCATCCCCAAATCTCGGTCCTGTTGCCAGTCACCTCATGTCGTCCATAATGCTGCTAACCGCGTTGAATAATGCATCGCTGATTCATACCTCAAACCCGCTCGGTTCAACCAAATGTCAATGAGCGATCAGGCGGTTTCGCCGATTTTCCGTTCCCAGGTGGTTGGGGGGTGTGGGGGGATTCCAAACACCACAGGTTGTGGCAGAGTTGCAATAATAATAATAATAATAATGGGTGAAAATATTCCCGCAGGTACCCGGTCCGAGTCTATATTTAGAAGTCCGTCTTTGCCTCTCCACTCGCCATTTAATCGAAGTCAGTTATTACAAAAGGGCTCAAGTACCGGCAGCAGATTTTTAATGAACTTGACATTTAATGCTTCATGGCTTTTAGT
This sequence comes from Dactylopterus volitans, assembly GCA_901007715.1. Lineage (NCBI taxonomy): Eukaryota > Metazoa > Chordata > Actinopteri > Syngnathiformes > Dactylopteridae > Dactylopterus > Dactylopterus volitans. The sequence continues at coordinate 13,431 of CAAKHG010030059.1, forward strand.
AGGTCTCTCCAAATGCCTTTTCATAATGTGTAATTAGGCACAGGCCATAAATAACGTGTGCGTGCAAAGGTTCCGAACAGAGGAAATGAACATCATTCAGCCTCAATCAGTGGATATATATATATATATATATATATATATATATATATATATCTGACATTTATGATATTTATATCTGCTGAGGACCACTGCTGAAGTGCTCGACTATAACATCGGAGTTATGTGTGATTGCTTATCAAACTCACGTTAGCTCACTTAACAAGTAGTCTGATGTGTAAGCCTGCGATTGGCTATTGCCTATTGAAAGCTCAATGCTCCTCCCCCTCCATCGTGATGTCATGGGATCGCGCGTAAATAGCACGCTATCACTGCCAATGATGATGCGTTGCCGTCTTAGGCCGTTTAATGCCTCGAGACTTCAACACATATCGTTGTCATTTTACGAGAAGCATTTTTCTCCAAAAGAGCAATTTAACACAAATCCTCCCAAAAAAAAACACTTTATGGAGATCGTGGGAAACAGGAATTTATAAGAAAGTGTCGTCTCGTGGTTAAAAGTCGGCTCCCAACCCAGAGTTTCTGGATATAGTGGCTTAAAAATTACTCACAAAAAGGCAAAAAAAAAGAAAAGAAAAAGATGTGAGTGCAACATGCAAAATAGACGCACAAATTGGTTACTGATGTGCCCTGCCAGGTTGTTTTTTTCTGCTATGTGCGGATAACAATGGTGTTACCCATGACAGGAGGCAAGAACCTACAAAGACATGTCATCGAAAAGGCTTCTTCAGTTCTGGTTGTTGGGGGGGGGTTCCTGCTGTTTAAGCTATCGTGGAGTACGAACAGTGACTTTAACTCTTAGATGCACAAGTGACCGGGGAGGTTGATTTCTTACAATATCTTTCTAATGAAAAGCTGCCATCATTTCATATTCCAAGTATGCCTCAAAAAACATGTATTCGATGCCATTTAAGATCTCAATTTACCTTTGATACATTTAAAGAAATAGGATTTCTTTAAATGAAAAGAAATACTATTTCTTTAAATGTATTATTACCCCAAGGTTCCGCAAACTGGTCAAAATTTACCCGAATTAGAATTGATGTGTTTTTGTGCTGGGTTTTTTTTCTCATTTTTGTTAAAAATAATTATTTTGTTCTGTTTGGATTGTGCTTACAAGAATGATTCAGTGTTTGAGTTATTCTTAGACTGGACATCCCCCCCCCCCCGCCCCCCACACACACACACACACAAAATAAACACTGGAATGTTTCTATTGCTGTGTTCAGCTTTCTTTGCTTTCAAGTATTATTCAAAATGTTCAAAATGTCTGAGCATGTTCCAAATGTTAAGTGAAAAATAAAAAAAAAAATAAAAAAAAAACCTCAAACATGAAATCATTCTTGTGTGCACAATACAAAATATTACACATATGATTATTCTTGACAGAAATGGCACAAAAAAATTCTAATTCTAATTTTTGAGGGTCCAGTCACTCGTGCATCTCAGGGTTAAGATGACCTGAGCATTGTTAGTTAAGACTTAGCATCAAATGATAAATGCTGTTATTATTTATTGCCTCCTGCACAAGCATGGATGGGTCTAACTAACCAGTCGTTGAGGTTTGCGTGGCCTCAGTGGTGGCGATTTGCCCGCATGTTCAGACCCGGGCCCATCTGAACGTCCAATAAAAGGCTCTTGTCATGTTGCGCAACAACTCCTGCAACTTGCCACCCCCCCCCCCCCCCACATGCACGCTCAAAATCCTGCAGACGGTCCAGAACGTGGCGGCACCACCGGTTGTGAACCAGCCCAAAAACGCTCGGAGGGCTCCGCTGGCTTCCAGTTGCTGCCTGCATCAGACTGAGAACCCTGACGCTCGCCCACCAAAAACCACAACCAAAGCAGCTCCTTCCCTCCTGAACTCCCTCACTCGGCTCTCAGCTCGGCTAATGAAAGGTGCGCACGACACAACAAGGCCCTGGGTCCCAAGCTTGACTCTCCTGTGGTTCCCCGTTGGTGGAACAAGTTACCAAACCTTTTGTTTTTGATCTGCAGAGTCCCTCTCAATGTTGAAGAGGAGACTGAAAATCAAGCTCCTTGCTGAACACCTCTGCAATTATAGCATAAGATACATAATGATCTCTGCTTCATGGCAACTAGCTCGGTTTATGCTTCTGCGTCGCCACCACACCGTCCTTTCCGGCGCCGTCGCGAACCTTCGTTGACTGTTTAGCTTTTTTAGCTTCCCGCCTCGTTGGCCCCTTGATGTAGTGAACAACGGCGACTGATTTATTTTAGCTTGAAGTAATCAAGAACGTACAAGTGCTCATATTTCCAAATTTCTTCACCCAGACTCTCCTCAGCTTGCTCCATTGTTGGTGAGTCGGATTCAAAAATGGCGGTTTGGCAGGCGGGAGAAACAGAAGCGGCTACACACGCCGGAAGTGACGCGCTCAAAGCCGACCAATCGCAGCCCTTCCGGCCCGCATCGCCATGATGTGAGGCTAGAGCATGTCAAATGGCGCCGTAGGTTTGGAGAGCTAATAACAATCCAGTTGATTCCAGTTTCAATGTACTGCAGGTCCTGCTTTCTCTTTTGCGCAGGACTTTGTAGCAGGAGACGAGTGAATCGATCCCGTTTTGCGGTCCTGAACACGGACTATAAACGGTTTTTAAAGGCCATTTCAAATAGTTCATGGCTGGTGGAGAGCTTGACGTCTGGTTTGGGTTCGACACGGACGGGTTCTGGTCATGTGTGAGGAACGGTCACGGTTTGGGTTTTAAAATCAACACTTTCGTTAACGTCGCACATGTGCAACTCGTGACAAAATCTCTGTAAACGATAGTAAGATGCACTTTCCTGGCTCAGAAAGGTTATAACATCGTCATGGAGACGTTAACAAGTAAACTTAAACTGTGCTCACCAGAAACAACAACAGCACTGGTGATGTGTTCGAGGGTCTTAAAAAAAACACGTTATGTTTACATCTACCTGCTTCATGACGTCGTCCCGTCGCGCAAATCCTGACCGACTTGGCCCGATGATGTCATCAGGCCGAGCTGGGCTCGGTCTCCGGCCCCGGCGCGGTCGGAGCGCAAACTGTGGATATGGAGTCTGACAGGCGTAGGCGGCGACCTGACAGGCGGAGTCAAACAAAGCGACGCCGCGGCACGGCGGCGGAGGATCCCGCGTCTCACCGGGGGAGCACGAGTCAGAACGCGTCAGCCGTCACCGCGCCATCTGTTTCCGCGAGTTCACAAAGGTGAAAAAGATTCTTTTTTTTTTTTTTTTTGGTCAAATTTTTTGCGCGTGCTATGCTAACATGGCGTGGAACAGAAACAAAGAAGGGAGGGGCAGGAGAGTTTGAGAGTTCATGGTTGAGCCCGGTGACTCATCAACAATTTCAGCTTTTTCTCTTGATCTTTTTCTCTCCGTTTTCTCAGTCTGTCCCTCACACACACGCACACACACACACATACGCGCGCAGATTGTGCCTAAATTGAAGTGTTAGGGCGTATTCACACATGTAGCCCATTTGCTTTGCTCTCAGCCGCCGGCTAAAATGATGCAACCGTTGCGCACGTCCCCCCGCACGCGCACCGCAACGCTCAGCGCCGCGCCAAACGCCATCCCGGAGCAAGCCGATCTCCGACAGGAACCTTACCAGAGGGATTTTTCTCAGGCCGATAGTGTTTCCAGCTTTTGTTTTTTTTGGGGGGGGAACAAAAAGACGCGAGCTGCCTTCTCGGCGGTCGAAACGTGGACTGTGTTTAAGAAACCGGACAAAACCGGCGCAAAGTCACCCACTGATTTGTGGACGTTTTGAAGCCTCCAGTCTTTTTTTTTTTTTTTTTGCCCGTCGCCGGATTGGCCGTTTTTGAGTGTGGAGATGACCATATTTGGACAAGAGAGCTGGGCTAGAGAGGAGCGATGGCGAGTTACGAAAACGCCCCCAGACACTTTGTCCTCGATTGCAGGGCTATCGTGGTTCGCAACCGGTCTGGCTCCAGGAGCT
>CAAKHG010030061.1:11590-22614 GCA_901007715.1 Dactylopterus volitans
CCCTTTTTTAAAAAAAAAAAAAAAAAAAAAAAAAAAAGCCAACGCAAAAAAAAAAAGAAAGAGGAAAAGGAACGGGGAGGGATATCGATCCGCTGCGTGCTGAGCTTCAGACCTGAGCTGTAAATCCATGTGCGTGCGCGCGTACATCAACAAGCAGGGCTACAGCGGCAGCACCCTTCTCCACTCTTTCTTGCCTGATTATCGGTCGCATACGGTCCCCCTTTTCGTTTTTTTTTTTTAAAATACCAACCATGTGTTTTCCATGTGTTCCTCTCCTCTTGGGTCTGAGTTTTATTTTACAAACGCGTGGGCCGATCAGTCCCCCGTTCCCTGTCTTGCAGGTGTCTTCGCTGACTGCCTTAAGTTTGCGCCTCGCAGCCGCTCAGCTCGGCTCCGTGTCCGCTCCTCAGCACCACCGACCACCCCTCTTCCTCCTCCTCCTCCTCCTCCTCCTCCTTTCCAGGCGCGCCAGTAATCCAGTAACGCGGGGAAGCTGGTGGCTTGAGAGCCGCTGGCAGGAGCAGAAAGGGGATCTGATGTGATCTGGGGTGGTGGCGGCGGCGGCGGCGGTGGTGTCCTGGGCAGCGGAGCGTAATCCAAACGATCCGTCCGGGTCCAATCCGACTACCCCACTCTGTAGGTGACAGCCGCTAAGAGCTGTCTGTCTGCAGCCAGTCACTGAGATAATAGATCCGGTATTGGTTTGCTTTAGGGGGGGGTGGGAGGTGGATGGTGGTGAGGTGGTGGTGGTGGTGTGGGGGGGGGAGTCCCTCCACGATTCGTTTACCTCCGCTGCATTCCCACAGTGGCGCAAGCAGCAGAAAGGGTGATGGAGAGAAGAAGAAAAAAAAAAGAAGGGAGGGAGGGAGGGAGGGGGCTCTGGAAAAAAAAATGATGCGGCGGCTGTTCTTGGAGGCTGCAGACTATGGGTGAGACACAGAGAGGGAGAGAGGGAGAGAGAGAGAGAGAGAGAGAGAGAGAGAGAGGAGGGGTGGCGTGCTCAATCCGCGGTGAGTGATGTGGGTTTCACGGCGCGCCCCCCGCCGCTGCCGCCGCCGCCGCTACCCCCATCCCATCCCATCCCATCCGGCGCTCTCCTCCGATTCTCCGCCGTCCTCAATACTCCCGAAGTGACGACTACAGCGCGCGGCCCATCTCTATCCACGCAGCCCGTGGACGTGGGTCAGGTGCGCGCGCGCGCGTTGTGACTCCCGTGAAGAGGGGGGGAAAAAGAAAGAACAAATGTGGTGTGTTTGGGAAGGTGGGAAAAGAGAGAGAGAGAGAGAGAGAGAGAGAGAGAGAGAGGGCATAGATGCGTGTTGGCTGAGCTCTGCAGCAGATGCAGATAGGAGGCAGAGGAGGGAGGAGGCGGCTACAGCAGCAGCAGCGCGCGCAAACACACGCGCGCGCGCGCACGCACACACACACACACACACACACACACGCTCACACAGGAGAGGCGCTGGCATAGACACACCCCAGGGAGCGGTGAGATGGAGAGAGGGAGATGATGATGGGGAGGAGGAGGGCGAATGACGGGGAGGGAGGGAGGGATGGAGGGATGGAGGGGGAGAGGCGCCAGTCCCGCGTCTTCCAGCGGCGGCACACGAGAGCAAACAAACACCAGGCTCGTAATTTATGGGCGAGTTAGCGTCCTATACTTCAACTTGATACTTCAGCGGGGCAGCGGGCTTATTTTACAGTTCACAGGGGGGGCGGCGGAGCTTTAGGCGCGCAGCCAGCGCCAGGTTTTATGGGCATCTCGTTATGACTGAAAAACACACTTCAGGTACATTATAATCAAGACTCCTTTAATTAGCAGCATGTTTGGCATTTCCGCTTTATTTATATGTATATTTTCGACCCCCCCACAGAAAAAGGGAAACAAGCCCGCGACGTCACCTATCAGTCGGGAATATAGAGCAATTAGGGGGAGACGCGGTGCAGTTTCGACGAATTATGCGCATGTGAGAGGACTTGGATGAAATTCGAATGGGGTTAAAGCTATTATCGTTTATAAGCGCCCCCCACCTACCCCTCCCCCCTCCCTCGCCTTTAAAATATATAATCATCACAAATGAGGGCGGGACAGGGAGCAAAGGGAGTTGCAAATCAGTATCACCAAGAGACCAATTATTCATGGCCAAGCATTATCATTATTATTATTTTTTTAGCAATAGGCATATTGTCACCATGGATGACATGCTGCTGTCACGTAATTGTACTTTCCAGTCTCCCCTGTTAATAACCTGGATGCAATTTCTGTTGTAATTCAATTACGAAGTGGAAAACAAAAGTTCATATTGAGTTGGTCCGGTCAATTCTTCAGCTTCCGAGTGAAGCTTGTAGATACCAGCTCGGCTTTTCATTTATCACTGCCTAAAATAAGGTTGTTGCATTATTTATCATACACCTATTATTAAATATGATTTTCCTCATGTGACGTTTCTGAACCGGTAACACCGAGTCATGGATGAGTTCAAGGAAAACGTGTATCATGGCAAAACGCGTGTTAATATGCACAGTAAGGATGGAAGCCGTGTTACGTATGTGCCTCTCATCCAAAAACAAAAAGGCGCAGTCGGATTGAGATGGGAAAGAAATCAGGTTGGACGGAGTGGAATGAGGAAAATGTCTGCCACTTTTTTTTCTGACTTATACAGGCTTCTACAAAACCCAGTTCAAGATCCAGAGTTGCTACGCAATCCCAAACAGCAGCATTTACTGCTGTCTAAACTGCTCGTGGCAACAAAAAAAAAGAGGAAAGAAATCAATTTTGAACTCTTTACATTCCTAAAATGACTCTGAAATTATGCCATTCCGAATGCTTTGTTTTCACAACAGTAATCTGCATCACCCCGAGGTTGCTCTCGATTGGTTTTTATAAATAATTGAAAATGGGTGTCACGACTGCAGCACAGTGACATCTCCATGCTTATTCATATTTCTGAATAGATCACTGCTTTTCATCATTGGCTTGCTAATGTGAATGATGAGTCAGAATGCATTGTATGCCGGTTTTAATGGCGTCCCACTGCGACAACGCCGACTTGGCAGACTGCGGAGCGCCGTCCCCTCTCAGGAGTTCAGTCTGCTCCCTTACGCCCTCAAAAGCATTTTAAAAAGGACTTACAGAATTTGTTCAAATCTGTGGAATATTGCTTACAATTATGTAGAGCATTATTAGCTTGTTGTTGTTGCTTTTTTTTTTTTTTTTTCTCCATCAAGCGGTAGGACAGGAAGTCTCCATGACATTAACTCTTGTGAAAATCGTATTTTCAACCCTGGGAGACATTTTGAAACATTTTTTTTGTTGTTATCGAGTAAATCTTGTTCGAAAAGTCAGCGAATTCAGCGAACATCCAATTATTAAGATTTTATCACAGTGGCAAACTCTGGTGCAATATATATATATATATATATATATATATATGAAACAAACCAACAAAAAAAAACGCTGGAGTACACGCCATCAATTACATTCACAAGAAGGGTCAGCGGTGGAATCAAGGCTGAGTGGGGGGTTGGGACTCCACTTTTGCCATCCAGAGGGAGCCATTAAGGTCACTAACCCCTGATGAATGTCCACTGGTGTTGGGTAAGGTTCATCTCATTGCCTGGTTTGTTGTCACCAAAAAGGGATTTCATCAGTTCATCTGGTCCATTCCACCGAGTGTCTCCTGGACCTGGCGTATTTATGTCTTTATCGCTGTTTTGCAGCTGCAGGAGCGTCAATTTTGTCAGCTACCCTGTCAACCATCTGTCCAGGAGGCCTCCGATGGTCCGCTGCCTCCACCAGGGCTGTGTTCCACACCAGCGTGCCTCCACAGCATGAAGACGTGCGCGGGGCCTTCCGTTAATAATGGATGACTTTGTTCCCTCTGCAACCTCCCTTTGACTCTGCTGTCATGCGGTGTCTGCCCCAAATATGACAAGTATGGAAGCAAAAAGCATCTGGCATCCGGTTCATCCACCCATCGTCACCCCTTTTGTGTTCATAAATGATGGCGACCTCCATCACTGCATTGATCTTATTACACCTAAATAATATCAAAAATCAATGCCCGCTACTTCTGCTGGCATCTGCATATGGTTCTCTCAAGGGAGTCGTTATTCACCAGGACTGATCAGCACAACTTGTGTGGCCTTCTGCACATTCCGGGAGGAAGCAAATTTCTCAAATTTCTTTCAGCTCGGCAAATGCCAAGGTTTGTTTTTGTGCTCTTTGGCATGATCCAAACACAGTCCCACATCAAGCAAGAGCCTATTAAAGCACCATTCAAAAGACTATCAAAATATATATATATATAATCAACTAATCCTCAGGCTTGATGAGGGAAAGAACTGAACACTGCTGTCTTCTTCCAGTCATCCATCCTCATGATTTCCTACATGTAGAGAGCTATGAAAGGTGAATGCAGGCCCCAATCCAGCTCTGTAAAATGGGATTAGCGGTTAATGGATTTCACCAGGTTTCGATCAGCAGTTCAGTAGGAAGCTTAATACTATCGCTGCCTCTATAAATGCTCTTGCTTAGACCCTTACCTGCCACTGCTGATCTCAGTAGGGCTTCACGGAGCACACAGAGCTTCTCCAAGGCGATGCTTTGTCAGCCCTCATCACTCTGGACTGGCAGCCATGTAATTATCACACTCCTTCATGGGAATTCACCGTATCGGTGATATCTCAGCGTTGGCCCTCAGTTCATCCATCCATGATTGCTCGGTGGCTTCTTCTTTTTTCTTGGTTTCACTGCGCTTTTCCACCTTGACAATCAACTCTCTGGGTTAATCTGGAGAAACCACATTGCAGTGCCTGGCGGTATCCAATCCATCCACCTGGAAAGTGGGGTCCTTGTTGGATCAACGCATTTGGAAAAACCTTGAAGATGTCATCCGTGGAAAAGTCTCCATTTGAATGCGGGGTGGGTTACCTGTCAGGGCAGAAGCTGGGGGTGGAGGGAGCTGGTGCAGAGAAGAGCACCCGATCTTGTTAGCCAACATGTCCACTTCTGGAGAAGTTCCAGAGCTGCCCTGTCGAACGCCAGGTCAAGGCATTCTTGACGGACAAACTAATGAGGCAGGGCCATGGATTATTATATTTCCCTTCCAGTCGCTTCCATTTCCAGCCTCTCTTTTCCTTTTTTTTCCTATTCTTATTATTCGATACATTTCTTAGTATAAGCCAAGAAAGTTCATCAGCACCCAAACAGCCTCCAAAATGAAAATTAAGATAATAAATTATTTTTATAACAAGGGAAGGTTATTTAAAGCAGGGGTGTTTTACGATACTGCATTGGTTTTATCCCGGTGTTCCTAATAATTTGGCAAGTGATGCATGGACCAATTGCCAAAACAGAGCCTCAGTAAGTGGGTAAAACTGGCGCGCTCTATGATAGCCATGTCCATCTGTTGATTTAAGTGAGAGCCCAAGGCCAAGAGAAAACAATGCAGCAGCACTGACAGTACAAGAGAACAGAATGCACAACCCAGAGCGCTAACCAGAGAGATGATTCTGGAGAAAATCACTATCCAAGCCGCTCCACAGGCTTGCCTGCTTTTATTACTGGTCAGACCTATCCCCTAAAGTCCATGTGCAAAGGTGAAAATCAGATGTCATCCTCATAGAGTGAAAGTCCACATTGGGAGGCGCGTTGGGGTGGTGGTTAAGTCAAAGAAACACTGACAAGAGATGCAATCGCAAGCTTAGCATCTGTAATGGAGTGTCTGCCACAAACCGTGACCATGATCAGAATCACGATGGTGACCTTCGCGGTGTTCTTGTTACGGTTACCATGACAACATCGGCTGTCTAACCGAAACAGACTTGTAACCGAAACCGTGATCTTTCCCGGGCTTTCTTGTTCCTAAACCTAAACGAGACCTTTACCATAGTGTGTATATACATATATATATATAAGAAATACTGACTTAATCCTTACGATTCTCTGCTGTGGTTGCCAGCAGCAGTGAACCTCCAGTGGCCGCCAAAGGGCACGTGGCGTCATTCGACCTTCTTCTCCGCATGGGGATAATCGAGTTACTTCAGTTGAGGACAGCGTTGCACGAGCTCGGCACCCCATACTTTCACTCGATTTTGCTTTGTCACCTGTCATCGGTTTTACCTGCGCCGAAAGTCAACTCTATTTACGGAGCTGCTGTTTGGTTCTTGCCAAATTCATTCAACCGGATGGATTAAAAAAACCACACATACGCACACAAACAAAAGAAAGCACACTATCAGACAGAGGCCAGATATATAATTTTTTTAAGCCAGATTTGTAGATTTCCCCCCCCCCACGTTCTCTCATTGTGATTCCATGACATTTTAAAGGTCTGAATAAGTGCATATGTTACCTTAAAATAGCAGCTGCTGAATCATACGATGAGACAGCCATTTCTAATGGAGGGAATAGCAGCGCTGTCATTCCCACAACATGTAGATGACCTGGCTCTTGCACTAATTTGAGTAGATCAGGTGAGATCGGTCACGAGCAAGTGCGCTGCACATCAAAATGAGCTGGCTCGGGATTCTCAGGACTGACGTCACGAAAAGACGGAGGAGGAAGCTGAAGGAGGAGAAAAATATAGAGGTGTGATCCCTGCCTGCTGTTAGTCACTCAGTCAGTGTAGCTGCCAGCTGTTCGCATTTAACACACAACCGCTGTCGGTCCAGATGTTGATGGTAATGGATAGAAAGGAGATCAACCAGAAGCACAAACGAAGTCGATAGGGTCCTGTATCTACACTGATGAATCCAAAACGAGTGAACTCACCAGCATCAGGTGACCACCATATGCGTCAGTAGAGGCCATTGTTGCCGCTTTAAAGCCAGATCAAACACACACACACACACACAAATGCACGTTCCCCTGCTTGCGCCTGGACGTCCACTGCAATGTTCATCACACTTCATTTGTTTGCTCTGACGCCTTAAACGGTCAATACCTTGACTCTCTTGACTAGATTATCCGCCAGTTTTCCACCGCCAAACCCAAAGCCGGCCTCCGCTGACATATTGATGAGAGCTCTATCTCCTAACAATTTTGCGCCTGACTTGGGGGGGGCGGGGAGGGAGGTCGGTCCTTGTCTCTCGTGGCTGTAATCATTGAATGTCAAATCTCTGTTAATCTGTGAAACAACTACAATTCCTAAAGGTAGCATTAGTATCCGTCCTCTGCTATCTCACCCCCTGCTTTTATCTCAGAAACGGATGGAGCAATTTTCCTGCACAAATATTTCCGATGCATAAGGTTTCGCTGGGAAATGTTTTTGATCGTCATTGAAAATCTACTTTGCTGTTGAAAGCAACAAAAGAAAAAAAAATGTAATCCTGACTCAAAATTGCAGGACAGAAGCATACAAACATGTTCACTGTGTTTCCTCCTGTCTCCTATGAGAGTAATTTAGGAAAGACTAGTCACCATGTTTTATTCAAACCCCTTCTTAATAATGCATAATATAGTGTGTGATTATATAGTGTGTTTTTTGTGTGTTTGTCCTGGATTTCTCTATTTAATTGGCCAGAAGAGGCAACCCCTCCGCCCCCACCACCCCAACCAATGAAACATTCGGGGCATAATGAGGAAAACATGCGGAATGGAATGAGGGATCGTACAAGGCTTTATTTAATATAACTAGTCGAATACTGCTCCGCTTTGGTCCAGCATTTGACAACACGCCACCAGCGATTCAAAGAGCCAGACATTAACACAAAGAATTTTAAATGCCGGTTGCTTGTAGGTCCTCGTCCCAATCCTTCACCACTAATTCTGGCAGAGAAACATACATTGTTGAACACTCTTTCATAGTATATCAAGGCAGGGAAGCGTCTGTGTTCGACTGGCTGAGTAAATTGGTCACCGAGTCATTGAAGCCACACTGCTTGAAGAACTGATTTGTATTTAAAAAAAAAAAATTAAAATCCAGTCTCTCCGACTACACAACAGACCAGATTTCTATGTTCCAGAGATGCCTGTTTTTTGCTGTTTAAGTGTATCTCCACACTGGCTGTGGCAGAACAGAGATGTCCAAATGCAAAATTTTGACATGGTTAAATGTGAATCCAACAAGCAGCAGCGCTACGGCTGTTAACATCTAACATGCGACTGCTATGGGTTGGTTTCCATTTTGTTTTTGTCATGATGATTAGACTGCCTTTCTGATGTCAAATGAGCCTCATCAAAGGGATTCAGTGTTTCCTGCCTGCAGGCAGACAAGGCTCCATGAACCTATGGAACATTCATCAAAAAAAAAAAATATTTTCTCAAACATTGCTCTTTGGTTTTTCTGTCAAGAATGACAGAATATTACCATAGCAGCTTCCATAAAGCACCGAGATGCTCATATCAGCACTTAATTCTGTATACTCACGATGAAATAGTCTCCTTGCTACATTAAGGTAAAGTGCTTTGTTTTGGTTTGTTTTTGGGGGTTTTTTCCTCGTGATTCGGGTTTTCACTACATTGACAATCAACGAGTTCCATTGTAGGCAAAACAGTGTTACTAGTTTGCAATCTGGCTGAATTTGAAATATAGTTAAAATGTTCCTGAGTCATGGCGTTGAATAATGGCCAGAAAACCCATTTCTGCTGAATATCGTAATGCCACAGTTGCCTGTGATCTTTCGCAAATGTCATCACCTCAGTATTTTCTGTCTTAATCAACATAAATGTGAAATTTTGTCAAAACAAGCACGTGACCCCCCCGAGTTATGGGGCAAGAAGCACGCCACAGCGGCCTTGACCTTTGACCTCTCATAACCAAGACATTACTGTACACAAACAGACCCTCGTTTTATCAGCTCAATAACACTTCGAATCATTTTGTTGCCCGAGCAATACTGTCTATAATCAGCTTTGCAGGATGTCGCCCGGCAAGACACCTCTCGCTTGCACACAAAGCCCTTGTCCTTGTGCTCTTGCTTACACCTCCACACAGTGACGCTGCGCAACATGGCTGCCGAAGGTCTGCCCATTTGTTGATTCAAAGTGACATCTCTCGCATACAATTCCCAACCTGGTTTCCGGTGTGTCTCATGGGATGCCCCCCCCCCCCCCCACTATGCGTCCCCTGTCCCCCTGCATTAGAACTTGTCACATCATTCATGCTACAGCGGCGATGCAGTGATGCTAATAAGCAGCGGAGGTGCGGACTCCAGCTTACATGCCGCGTACGGATAACCACGTGATAGAAGTTTTGTGTAAAAGGACAGAATTTCACTCAGTGGAAATTCAACATAATGATATTTTGTCATGGTACAAGATATATTTTCTTAATCTTTCAGTCCATTTCCATTAATTACTCTGCCGATTAGATTTTTTTTTTTTATTGATTTTGAACCATTTTGCCAATTTCACGGAAGAGTTGCACTGTTTGTTTTTTTTAAAGTCCAATTAATTTTACCCAACACAACAATTAAGAATGTCTACCTAGTCAACACTTACGAATTGGTGTGAAATAAAAAACAATTTGCCAATATTGGTGGTATGTGGTTGTAGGTTTAGGGTAATTTTTGACTATTATTGCTTATTAGATTTTTTTTTATTGATTTTGAACCATTTTACCAATTTCACGGAAGAGTAGCACCGTTGTTTAGTCCAGTTAATTTTACCCAACACAACAATCAAGAATGTCTTCCTTTGTCAACTCTTACAAATTGGTGTAATATAAAAAACAATTTGCCAATATCGGTGGTATGTGGTTTTATGGTTAGGGTAATTTTATATGGCAAGATGATGTAAATTATCTGGAAATTCTACCGTACATTCTTTTCATTTTATCGTCAGTATGTTTTAACTCATCAACAGGATCACTATGTACTAGAGCAGCTAAAAAAATTCAAAGAGCTCGCTGTCATTGACCACAATAAAAAAAACATACACTATAAAACATTCATGGAAAACACGGCATAAACTTCTTAAAGTATTTTCTCACAGGTGATAAATTCATATTGTCTCGTTGTATTGCCCAACCATTGACACAGAAAACTGATTTGGGTCCGATATTTAAACATGATCCTATGATACGGAACTAAATGCTTTGACAGACAATGAATGGTACTGAATTGTCACACCTCTACATTATCTAGCCAGTGTTCTAAAACACTGCATCATGTGCTTAATGTATTTACTGATAAAGTGAATGTAAACTTGAACCTCCCTTTTAATCTGTGCGACACGTTTACGACAGTTTTACCATCAGTGGTCTGATGCTTTAACTACATGTTAGGGCAATAATTGGCCTTTTGTCTGTTGTCGGTCCATGACCATGTGGTTTATTTCTGCAATGGGTATGAGTGCTAACAGTGCAGCACTGGGATATCAGAGGAGTTGCTGTGCATCCTGTCACCTTCAGCTCCTCCTGTAAAAGCTCACCGTGGCTGCTCCTTCTTGTTCCATTAGAGCCTTTGTATACTTGATGGATTTTTTTTTTTTTTTTTTTTATGCTTCCACACAAGCGATACCCGAGGCCAGAGGCGCTATGCTTTTGGGTTGTCTGTGCTTCCATCAGTCCCATTACTGTGGAGGTGATATCTGAGGAAGGCCTGGATGGAACATCTTCATATTTGGCACAAATGTCAACTCGAGCTCAAGGATTAGATTTTTGGGGGCTCACAGGATCAAAGCACGTTTTTCTCTCAGCATAATACGCTGATACTGACGTCTTAAAGGATGAAAGTGATAGGACACAGCACAATGGCATTTTGTATCTGAAAGGTCAGGGGTCAACTTTTGAAATTCATCCATCCATTCTCCCGAATATCTGGGATGACGTTCACTGTGACCTTACAAAACACATTAATGGCCAATACTCTCTTCATTATCTGCTGATTCTCACAAAATTTCACAAAAATGTTGATTTTTTTTTTTTTTTGTATACAATATAGCGTTTGGTATCCAAAAGGTCAAAGGTGAACACCAATGTGACCTGTGTCATTTTCATCAATGTGATATTTCCCAAATGCCTGGAGAGATGTCAAAAAAATGTCAACTCAGGCTGAAGGAGAAAGTGATTAGATTTTGT
>CAAKHG010030064.1:9466-21942 GCA_901007715.1 Dactylopterus volitans
TTTTTAAAGGGGGGGGGGGGGGGGGGGTTTTTTTTTTTTTTTTTTTTTTTTTTTTTTTAAAGCTGCCCTGAAACTAACTGACTGAGGAAGGCTATTTGTCACTTTTTTATTTACTCCCATTATTTCCTGCGGGGGATCAAAGGTTACACAGTTAAATAAATCCCCTCAGGACCTTGGCGGCTTTTGCCCTCCCACACATTAACGATAATGAAATAATTCACTCGCCCTTGAGCACCTCGCCGCGCATCCGGCGCAGGACCCCCTCATTGGATCGCTGGCAAATTGAATGAACCTCCTTTCCATTAAAAGGTAATGGACTCCCTCAGATAGGCCTCTAAATAACACGGGCGGCGGGGTGAGGTGAGATGAACCAATTTATTATCCGACTTTGAAGACGGTGCGGTCGCAGGGGGAAGGTCACCCCCTCATTGATCACCGCTTCACCCGCAGGGAAATGATAATTATGTGTACCAACATGGGCAGAGGTCACCTCCCACCGCCCCCCCCCCACACCCCCCACCAACCCCCCACCCGCTCCACCCCGGCAACAGCTTTGGACCCTTCAGGGAGGCTGAGCGTCGCGGTGCTGGGGGACGTTGTTGTCTTGACATAATCACACATTTGTCACGGAATTAGCGTGATATAAGGACGCGTGCGTTGATGGGCGCTTCCATTAAGCGTAGAGGTCCTTCCGGCAGAGGAGCGGCGGCGCTCCGATTCACGCCGGTGCGACGGCGCGGGCGATGAGAAGACCACAATCATCCACTTAGATTTTTAAAAATTCACTAAAACTGCAGAGATAGGAATTAATTTCACTAAAATAGGTCCAATGTGGCACAATAAAAAGGGGCACTGCAGGTAAAAATATGTCAATACCACTTGAAATGAATGGGTTTTTTTTGTTTTTTTATTATTATTTTATTTCATTTTATGAAGCACTTTGTAGCATTGCTCTTTGAAATGTGCTTCACGAAAGAAACTTTACTTAGTCACTTACTTACTGACTTATTTACTTCACTAACTTGCGTACTTACTTTGCTTCCTTACGTAACTTCCTTTGCTTACTTACGTAACTTGCTTTATTTAATTTCTTTACTTACTAACTCACTTAATTTCTTTGCTTACTACACTTATACTTACTTACTTTAATTACGTAAAGCATTTGTTTGCTTACTTTGCTTACTTACTTTACTTATATTACTTTATTTACTTGCTTACTTACTTCACTTGTGTTCTCCTACTTACTTATATAACTAACTTATTTATTTTCTTTGCTTGTTTTTTTTACCTACCTCACTCACTTACTGACTTACTTAATTTACTTACTTTGCTTCTTATTTTACTTACAGTATTTACTCACTTACTTTGCTTACTTACTGTACTTACATAACTTACCTACTGAATTTACTTTCTTTGCTTACTTACTTTACTCACTCCTACTTACTTTACTTACTTTACTCACTTATTTTACTTTCAGTACTTACTTACTTACTTTGCTTGCTTACTGTACTTACATAACCTACCTACTGAACTTACTTTCTTTGCTTACTTACTTTACTTACTCCTCCTTACTTTACTTACTTTCTTGATTTACTTACGTCACCTACTTGACTCACTTACTTACTTACTAGATTAACATTCAGTATCATTTCATTATAAATCATCTCTGTAAGGTTCAAAGACGAGATGTGTGAGAGGAAATCCGTTCAGCTGAATTTCTCCCACTGGCTAATCTGTCAATACTCCCACAACAGGCAGCTGTAATTGCCTGCATCCAGACCTTCGGCTTTGGCTGATTCATCCGGCATCATGACATGAAACGGCGTCTCCTCGGCTGGAAAGCGATTGATCCGGTGGGGCGGGCAACCAATTAGGCAATCAGGCCACTAAAGGCGCTAACGCTGTTGTCAGCTGCTGTCAAGCTGTGCCGCACGTCCTCTCGCTGCATCACTTGACATCATAGCCTGTTATTACCACAGCTCCCGCGCATCCACAGACAGAAGATAAAGGTAAAAGGGCGACAACTCTGGCTGGTACCCGGCTGCTGTTGCAGAGGGAAGCAGCATCGCAACGCTAGCAGGCTGAGATGAACAAAACTTACTAGCAGCTGATGCCGATTCTTTAAAAACAGGCCCGATCCTCAGATTGAGGTCTGGGCGAATACTCCAAACACTCTTTTTAAGTGTTAGTTCCTAGCCTGATCTCCCTCCTTCCCCCATGGAGGCGCACAGCAACTCTCTCTGTAAAATCAGATCAGGTCCGCCAGGTAAGCGGGAGCAAGGCGCATTAATTAGCCTCCGAGGGATGGAGGAGGAAGGGGAAGTCGGAGGGTGTCTTGATTGCGCTCCCCCGTTTGTAAGATGATTATTCCGGCGGCTAATGTGGGCCAGGATTTGCACGGCGAGCCGTGCCGCACAGCAACACTCCTACGTGGCAGATGTGAGCCATATATCCACGCATCTCTGCTGGCGGTGGACTTTTGCATAAAGCGAGTGAGCGGTGGACATGGTGGGGTCAAAGCAGTTTAGAAAGGAAAAGAAAAATACACACAAAGAGTGCAGGGAGATTACGGTTACTTTTTTTTTTTTTTTTTTTGGTTTTGTTTTTAAGGACGCTGAGAGGCGATGCAAAGGAGAAAGACGGGAGCCAAGAGAGCAGGGGAAAAGAGAAAAAAAATGCGGAGAGAGATGGAGAAAAGAGGCGATAACTGTAAGGATATGACACTTTGTAGTCGGCGTAGCAGCCCACGGGGCCACGGGGGTGCGCTGCCGGAGACGTGGGTGGGGGTCCCGGCTTTGATACGCCACAGACGGCGCCGAGCATTTCAGGACTCCGCCGCTCCACTCGCAGAAAGACTAACAAGCCCGGGGGTAGTGTTGTAGCGCGCGCGCGAGTCCTGCCGGGGTCTCATCTCCGAATGGAAAGCAGCACAAGCTCTTTGAAGCAACCTGGGTTGGACTTCAGTGATATTCCGCCCCCTGAGTTTTTTTTTTTTTTTTTCCTCCACCAGTGACAATAATGAATGTTTTCGCATTTAAAACTCTATTAATGATTTCCAAAAACTCTAAAATGAGTCAATAAGGCACAAAGGGGAGCGGCGGGAGGGGGGGAGGGGTGCGAGTACAGACGTATGGATTTTGAGGGATGAAAAGTAGCATTCAGCGGCGCAGTTTGTGAATACGAAATCAGAGTCGGTCGTCGAGTACTAAGAACGCCGCTGGAGGTGCTCGGCGTCTTTTTCAAGGCCTCCACAACGTGCCGCATTTCAGCTCTGACCTCGCGAAATTTTCAGCTTGACTTCCGGGGCCGAGCGTCTTTCCCCGTGAGGAGGGTCAGCGTGTCAAGCTCCATTTTTTTTTTTTTTTTTTTTTACTTCCAGAAATTTTGAACTTTCCGGCGCAAGCGGAGTAAACGTTTTCCGGATCGAATCCGGCGTCCTCAAGCGCCTTGACGAATCACGCTGGGGAGAGAGGGGGGGGGGGGGCTCAATGCGTTGACGCATTGAGCTGCGGCGAGGAAGCGATACCTCACACTTTAGGCACATTTATAGCATCGAAAATGATGGAAGTGCCCGCCCGGATCCGTTTGGATGCTGAGCCCCCATCTGTCCGCGTGCCGCACCTGATAGGTGGCACGGCGAAGGGAGGGAGGGATGAGCGATCCCGGGGCTGGTTCAACCTGTTTATGCGCCACAGCCGGCGTGATCAGACGGGGGGAGGGAGGGGGCGTGCATGCTGGGAAAAACTAATGAGTTGGAAGAGGACAGGTATCAAATACTTGTGTGTGGCTGCTTAAAGCAACTGTTGTGTTATGATGTATGTCTCTGCATTTCGCACATTTCTTGCGTCCCAGTTTGCACGCGCGAAGCACATCTGTCTCTAGCAGGCACATTTACATCATGTGGATATCTGTTACTGTTACTGAGATACAGATTTTTTTTTTCATAATCCCTTTCAAACGAGAGCGTGTATTTATACGAGTAGCATGTGTTATTAGTACAAAGGTCAGCCACGGATATGTGATCGACGTATTAAAGAGTGTATTCGGCAGCGCCACCACGTAATATGGGGGGGAAAAAAAATGTATTTTACATTTGAATAATAACTCACGAGCCCTAAGGAGTAGAGCATTTCCGTAGAGCGACTTTATGGATGAAGCCGATTGAAGCCCATTTGTGCCCGGAAAGTGTATCTGTCATTTTAGGGTTCATTTGGTTCACACATTTTTCGCTTCATCTTTCATCCAGTCCTCACAAGATTGGGTATATAATATATTGACTGTCACAAGCCGGCAAGGTTGCGGGATACTGTGAACGTTGAATTTTCATTTCTAAAAATAGGGTCCGCTACAGTTATAGTCTAATATTGACGTGTTTTTTATTAGGTTTCACTTAACGAAGCGAAACTCGGGAGGCGACTTCCACTTGCACTCGTCGTACCAGGGCCCGGCGGCAACAGCCTCACCTCGTGGCCATCAATGTATTATTTCGCGCCACCGGTGGTTTGAGCAGGCACCTTCGGATCTGCAGCAGCCGGCGTGGAGGAGACCTCACTGTTCCTGGCTGAGAGGTGATTGACGACGCGGACGCGATTACCGGTCGTTTTACGTGGGACAGTGGAGGCCGACGAGCGCGCCGTTACCCCGGGATGCAGATGTCAGGGGCGAGGTCACCCGCACGCCTCGCCACCGCCGCCGCCCTCCCGAACGGCGCCCATCAGGGATCCCGCCGTCGCGTCGCTCGCAATCACAGGCGCGCTCCGCTCCCGCTGACATCCTGTACTGAGATGCCGCGAAATGTGGCCAAACCCTCGGCGGGCTCTTGTGAATAATTCACGTCGGCCATTTGGCGGAGTGCGTGGCACACGTCAAGACAAAGGACGGGGGCTGAAGGGGGAAAGGACTGCCAGGTCCGCCCTCGACCTGTTTGTTAACGACCACGTGTGTCCAGGTCCTGCCTGTTAGCTCACGCCCGCCGAGCTCCTCTCGCGGCCAGCTGCGAGCTTAACGCGTTTACTGACGCAAATTAGCGCGGAGCCCCGGCGATCGCTCGTTTAAGGCGGGCTCGCGTTGTTGAAAGAAAAACAAAACACAAAAAAAAAACAAAAGCAGTGTTTGCCCGTAAAAGGTTGTGCGTCTGGAGACGTGATTGGAGAATATTCCCATGGAGCAACGGGAAGGGAAACATGATGGTGGATAATTGGAGGCAGAAATAGCAAAGAGGCAACTCAGAGGGTCCTTAATGTGCAGCGCGGTGGCTGATGGTCTGTCAAGATTTTAAATTGGCTTCAATGTCACGGAAGAAGTTATTTACGGTTTCCCCTCGCAGTTGCTCATAAATAACACTTGTTTAATTGGCTGATTAAGTTGGAGCCAGATGGCAGGTTTTTTTGCTCGCAATTAATTGGGAAGAGGTGTGCCGCGCTGATAACATTTGCTTGTTTTCTCGCGGAAATGCGGCTTCTCCTCAAAAAAAAAAAAATTCGAATCGCAGCAGTTGGAGTAGCCAATCTCTGACCCATCTGTCAGCCGGCGTTTGAGTGTCGAAATTAGATTTCACTGGGGGAAAAAAAAAAAGGAAGAAAAAAAAAAAAGACTTTGCCGGTCGTCTTCCACAGCAAACACCGGCGGGCACATTTCCCGATCCAATCTTTATTTTTTTTTTTCCTTAAAAGACCCGACTCTTTCCTCTTACTTTGGTCAAACGCCGCGGGGCCACCTCGTGCCAATCACAAGCAGAGGCGTCCTTCTCCTTCCTCAGCTTCCACGCAGCGGTGCTGTTCACCTCTGGTGCCGTAGCCGCGCTAATTAAACACGGGGCGGGCAATTATTATTGCACACGGCGCTCCACGTACATTAGCATCTGCAGAAGGCTCTTCAGCAATCTCCTCCACGCAGGAAGAAGTGCAAAGAGGAAGTGCAGCTCACGAGCTGCTAATTACGGCAAACTGCCTGTTTCCCTCCCTCCGCCTTCAGACAAAGAACCCTCTAATCACTCCTAACTACATTTGGAAGCGGGTAATTGATGCATATGTAAGGTTTATGATGCATTAAAGAGGAGCAACACCGCCGGTTTAAATGTAAACAATCCAAGTGTTTCTAGGATGCTGTTAATTTCATCTGCAGAGGCTGCGAGCAGGAGTGGATCAAGGTGGTCATGGGCCACTGGGCTACTTCCGGCGAGGTGGCTGCCTGTCTGTTATCACGCTCGCCCATAAAAACATAATTTATTGACGTTCAATGAACAATAGATTTCGTTTTAAGAAAAGACCAGCTAACACAGAGGAAATGCAACTCTGTTTTCTCTTCTCTTTCTTTGAATTATGGAAGTATTTATCAGGAGCATGTTTGAACTCTCCTGATCGGCGCAGTAAAAGGCAAATCCGCCCCTTTTGAGCCCTCTAACACAATTTTAAAAAAAATTTTTTAGTTTCATTTACAAACGTCCGAATCTTCCAGCGCGAACCCGCGTTCGGCTCGAGACATCGTCAGTGATGTCATCAGCGCTGCCCGGATCTTGTCTGTATGGAGGAAATAAGACAACCCCAAACCGCCGGTCGGGTAAAACGGCGAGATTCCGGAGGTGGCTTCCCGGGAAACGCAACATTTGTTTAGACTCATTCGGTGAAGCGAAAAAGCTAAAACCAGGCGCCGATTCGGCAGTTGAGGCTGATTCACCTTCTCCAATTGCACATTTAGTGTGAAACCAAACGAAGCCAGGCGACACCAGCAGCGGCGCGACAGCCGCTCGGCCGTCAGTCACTCGCAAACTTTGCGTTGATGCCGTTAGAAGTCGTACGGAGGCCGGTAAAATCCAGTAGACATCAGAGGCACAGGCCTGGACCTGCACCTGGATCTCTATAGTCTATATTTCTGGTTTTGCATAAGAATGCGAGATCAAATTCCCTGATAACTTCATGTTGCCAAAACAAATAAATTGATAAAAAAAATCCCTGTGAAACTTTATTTAAAAAAAAAAGGTACCCGACCCCACCCCTCAGTGCAAAAGCAGGAATACAAGCACCCACCGCTTGACTCGCCAAAGCGGCTTGATGATCAAAATTAAATTCCATGTCAAATCAAAACATTTGCATTTAGAAAGGGGAATAAAGCAGCCACCCCTTTGCCTTTCCCATTTGCTAGTTTCCTTTTCAGCAGCCCGCATCTCGCTGGTCTCGTCGTCTTTCGGCGGTCCCGGTCCCGTCCTAACCCAGCCTATGTCAATAAGTTAATAAGCGGCGCCCTCAGGAGCTGAGCTATAGCTAGCAAGGTTAGCCGTCCTCCATGACCTGTCCTCAGCCGCAGGTGAGGCTGCTGTGGAGGCATTTGATGCAGGACATGTAATTGGTCCCCTTGCTGTTGGTCCTACATGGTTGTGTCTTGGGGGGTAGAAGTCCCGGTCCCTGATCTGCGCGCTTAGCGAACTTGGCTGGTGTGTTTGCCATGGTTCTAATTGGCCATACAGGGGGGGCGAAATGGCGTTAGCATTCATGGGAGGTTTCCAGGCTAATCAAGAAGTCAGATGCTTATTCTCATGCATGGTTCTGTCTTCTGGGGGGAGTTCCTGTCTTTATGCCTGAGTGAAAATCCCTCTGCTCTCCCGTCGGAACCGGACCGCCGCTGATTGCTCCGTCGGCCTTGGCGGCGAGCTATACCCACCAGAATACACTTCGCTTAGCGTTCCACTTCCCGGGGCTTAAGCAGCTTGTAACAGGGATGAGATGTAAAGCAGCTCTCGCAGGGGGAAGCCGCTGCCCAAACCCGGACTCCGACACGAGCTCACGCCGTTGGCAGACCGGACGCGTGCGCGCGGCCCCGCGGCTCGACGCGCCTCCGCGCGGTCGGACTGGATCGCACACAGTCAGTCCAGCTCCAGCGTGCGGAAGGAAGACCCAGCGCGTATTATTCCTCGGTTCTCTCCTCCTCCTCCTGCTCCTGGCCTTTGGTGGCTCTTATAATGAGGCGCAAACGGGCTTTATGAATCTGAAGCCGGAGCTTTTGATTTGATTTCACCTTAAAAGCGAGAAGGCAAACAGAGAGGGCTGTCGAAGGGACCCGGCGGGGCTTCACGCGTCGGAAGAAGCCTGTCGGCTGTGAATCACTGGCTTAAAAAAAAAAAAAAAAAAAGATTTTCCAACGGGGTTCATCATCTAGTTGATGCCACACTCTTTCCTCATTTACATAACTCTGGAGGGGGACGGTGACATTTTAATTTTAATGAGATGTCCTGACTTCATTTATGCGGCTCGGAGAGCGGGATGGATTGGACGGCATTTAGCGAAGCTCCGATGTTTTTTTTTTTTCTGCGCTCACACTCTACGGCGTCTGCAGTTTGCCGAAACCACCGTTCTGTCGCATGGCGCTCATCATGGCAGGGCTCGGTATCAAGTGGGGCGTGAATACCGGCTGAGAACTCCTCGCGAGTGACGTCGCCGGTGCTCAGGAGGAGCTACAGCATTTTATGGCCCAGCGATGCAAATTCATCTCGAGTGGGGTTTGGGGGGGGGCAAAAACCCACCGCAGTACCACGCTATTACTCACCCGCAAGCTCTGGCCAGTTGGGATTTGGGGGATTGTTGTGAGGAGCCGGCCCGCATTGCATCCTGGTACATATGGAGCTGGGAGAGCTCAGGTCAATATAGCAGGAATGTATTGCTTCAATTACTATCAGTATCGATTGGATACCAGATGAAAAGTGCTTCATTTGAATTAAATGCCGTACATTTCTCCTCTGTCTCTCCAACTGTAAATTCCCTCTGTCTCTCGGCGGTAAAAGCTCTTTTTTATTACAATTAGCGAGGGGCGCTATTTTATTGTTTCGGGTGTAGTATTTCAGCCCCGCGCGGCTTCATAAAGTTGAGATTAAGAGGGCCCTTCTGTGGCTTGGAAACGTCGGTAAAATAATCACGCATCACTCGAGTGTCTGCATGGTCTTCTCACCCTGAGCGTTTGTGAATTATCAAGGCCGGATTTTGTAGTTCCCCACCACGACCGTCTCCAGTAAGGCAGTAAGACACGTCTGAGGAAAACGGCACTTTTACACCCTCGTGCGGGAAGAGGTCGCGAGCGCGATCAGGGTTCAGGGTGTTGTTGTGCGTCGGCATTTAAGTGCCGCCTCACATTCGCGCTGATTCCCCGCCGCCGGGAGCGGCCGCTCGTCGGGATCGACGTTCGCGAGGGGGACGGGGGGGGGCCTTCAGGAGGTCTGCGCGGCCTCGCTCGACCCGGCATTACGCGCTACTCCGATTCAGATTTCCCGACGTGGCTGGAGCGTTCTAATCACCCGCAGCATATAACCTTTTGCAGGGAGCTGCAGTTCTTGCGTAAGCGCTTCCCTGGCCGGAGGCGCGGGGTTCGGGTCTTTAGACTCATTTGTTCTGTTCGGGGAGTGATTGCTGCCGAGTGCAGGCTGCTTTAATTTGATTGATGTGCGGTTCACCGAGCGGCGGATTTGGTTTGTAATTACTCTTTGCGCTCGCCGTGATAAGGGAGTTAATCAAGCCATCGTGTCGCTCCAATTTTTATCACCGAGACACAATAATTGAATAAGCCAACCTCACTTGTCTTCAAAGGGACTCTGGCTTGCTGCGTATTTACCCACCGGAGGAGTGAATGGCTCGCTGATTGGCTGATTGCGAGCGTGAGGACGCGCAGCTTATTTCATATTTCATGAAAATAGCAGGAGTCTCCCTGATTAGAATAATCAATGTGAGTTAAAGTGGGGTCCTCCGCTGCGCAGTCGCGGCTCCGCCGAAAACGGCGCGGCGCGGCGAGGCCGGCTGCGACCCGGATGCGGGGCCGAAGTGCCGGCTTGTCACGCGCAGCTCGCCGTCTGACCGCTCCTTCCTGTTCCATCACCGGGTGTAAATGGGGAACTGCAAAAAATTCTTCACTCAAAATGTGTCTGCAAAACAAGACAGTGGTGGAGGTTTTTTTTTGGTTTTTTTTTGACAGTGGATCAGCTGGAAACATTGCAGGGACTAATGGAACATGAAGGAGCAATCCCGCTGAGTTTTGAAAGATCTGCAGGTGATAGACTGCTACTTTAACCTTGCAGGTTTCCTCCAGAAAAAAAAAAACTCGCACTTAAACCCACGGGACCGCAACCGGTCCCTTTGGAGAAGAGTTCAATAAAAATCATATGCATTTACATCGCTTTTTCCACCTTCCAAATTCTTTTAATCGAAGAGAGATTATAAATTATGAAGTGCTGAGCGGAATGTCTGGAGTATATATGTCAGTAAACAACATTAAAAAAACATTGATATTGATGCGTTTTTACTTTTTTAGTGATACAGGTTTACAGCAAAAACTCCCACTTAGGACTCGCATATTAGCTCTGCCGCCAACTAGTGGTTGCATGTGTCATTTCATGACAAAAAATGTCACAGAATTTCAATTTTCAACTTAAGAGGCTCAGTTTGAAAAGGTGGTCAAAGGTATCGCCTTGTGCGGTGGCGAAATTGGAGTATATCCAAAAAAAATAAAAAATAAAAAGCCAATTGAATGGCCATCAGCTGTATGTGTGCATGCAGGTGTAACTTTTAAACTGTGAAGGTGTGATGAGATGTGAGGTTGCGATTTTTAACCTTGATCCAAACAATTAACGATTGCAAAAAAAAATCTCACGGCAGGCAAAAATATCGACTGTTAAAAAATGAAAACGTCGCTAAAGGGACCCAACCGGGTCCCCGGAGGGTTAACTCTACAGTAACTCTCCTTACAGGGCTCTGCTGATTGCAGACTCACGGAAAAAAAGGCCAATTACTGCCTGTCTTCTTCATTAAAATGCAACAGCTAGTGTCTAAAGATGTTGCTAAGCCGGGACTTAAATCTTAAATAACCTAAAGATGAAATAAGATAAGAAAAATGAAAAGAAAAAAAAAAAACAGAACAATGGCAGCTTAAATTACCATCAAAAGTTTATGTTTGAGCTGAACTGGACCAAACTAGCAAAGGAGGAAAATCTCTGGGAGCCACTTAAGCCTCCAAACTGGGGCTGAACAGCCATTAAATCTTTAATGTTCGGCTCTATCATCCTGCCTTCCCATCATGCATTGTGAGGAAGAGGAGGCAGCCAGTTGGGGGGCGGATCTCAAAGGATTTGCATCCATCCTTGCAATTTATTCTGGCAGCAGGAATGTCACCATAAATCTATTACCCATCTGTGCACATTTGGAAAATGTGAAAAAAAAAAAAAAAAAAAAAAAAAAAACATGGCTGGGAAGGAAATGCGTGACGCAATTATTATTACTTTAAGAAAGAGAACTTTTAACACGAGCAGACTTGTTCTGGGGCGACGGCGGCCCCCGGATCGTTTCCGCGGGAACGGCAGCGCGAGAGAATGTAATAATAAGAAGGCAGGAGTCATGTCCGATGAGCCGAAATTCGAATTGAACGTCACATCAGCTCCTTCATATCTTTTTTATTTAATCCCCCGATTCTAGCCCCCCCCCCACAAATGTCTTCTCACTCCTTTAGGAGGCTTTTACGGAAACCCGACGGCATTTGACTCGACACTTTCGGAGGTGATGGAGCGGCCAGATCTTCTGCTGATGAGCCCACAGTAATTGGCTGGGGCTCCTTGATTGCGTGAGGTCTTCAGCCGGATGATTGCTGCGCCCGGCTCTTGACATTTCCACGTTCCACCTAAAAGTGTCCACTTTGCATGGGGGAGAGTATGAACGTGATTTAAGACTTTTGAGGGCCCCCCCTCCCCGGTGGATTAATGGCTCTCACGGGCTCTTAATGAGGGCCTCGGCGGTTGGACGTGCTAATGGGAACAACAGGCGTTAGGACCACCCTGTTTGGGTCCTAATTGCGGTGGTAGATCATCCCCTCCCCTGGTAATTATCCCAACTATCATCGCTCCTGTTATAATGAGGATCAATCGTTCCATGGCTGCTCCGACAGGAAGTTTATTAGCCTCCCCGAGCCTCCGGAGTTAACTGGAAACTCTCAAATCCTCCCCCCGGAGATAAAAATGAAAGCGGTTCCGCGCGCTTTCCCGGCCACTTTCTGCAAATTTGCGCCGATGCCCCGCTGATCCCTGAGAGGGCGAAGGGCCGGCGCAACGCCCTGACTCACTCCTCGTTTTCAGCTCCGATGGGCTCTCGGACTGTAACTCGGATCATATGCATCTCCCCCAATTCAGGCCAATCTGGGCAATTTGGCAACACTTTGGCGATAATCGAGATGTTTGATTGCGGGACTACTACACCAGACAGTGTGATTAGATTCTGCAATTAAACCCCCCCGAGTATCGATTGTTAAAAATGTAAAATCATGTGTGCGTTGCAAAAAAAAAATAAAAAATACTCCCTCAGATGGAAATTGTTCCCTCTTGTTAGGGCTTATTGAAGCGATCCATCATGCATTGATCAGCTGATGTTGTTTTCCTGTTTTTGCTGTGGGGCTAGCTGCATTGATCGTCCCGCGAACGCCCCCCCCCCCCCCCCCCCCCCCCCCCACCCCCCCCT
>CAAKHG010030069.1:16086-27166 GCA_901007715.1 Dactylopterus volitans
TTGCAGTTGAGGTTACTCATTCACGAATTATTGAGAGACAATCAAGAAAAAAAAAAAATGAAAGTAGTCTGTACTGGACTCATCAGCATCTACATTCCCGCAGCCATCAGAGACGCCAGAAGCTTTTACGCTTATCTGCCTTCAAACGCAAACTAGGATGTTGCTTATGCTAGTAAACAAAGCCCATTTTAATTAAAAATCTATTAAAAAACAAATGGTCCTCCAAAGGGAGTCTGCAGCAAAAGTACACACAAGCGGTTCATTTAGCCACATCAAAACCACCTAAAAATACAAATATGACAAAGTTGATGACTGTGGCCAGTCGGCGCTGCGGTCTAACCGATTCTGGGATGAATTTCCTTCGAGTTTGCGTCACTTGCAGGCAACCCGAAGCACAGAAGCACATTTCCAATGGCATTATAACATAAATTAGCAGAGATCAGTGCATGTTGGCCAATAATTGGTGGGCTGAGAATATTTCTGGTACCTGCTATTAAGTAGTCGCTAAAAGACATTAGACGGTAGCAAAAATGACAATATTTGGGCATTTAAGGCTCAGTTAGAGTCACTTGGAGAGCGTGGAACTGAGCCAAGTCAAAACAATGCCCCAAATAATCTAAAAATAAAAAAAAAAGATTCTACAAACCTTAAACAAGTTATATTTATTAAATTGTAAGCAAAAAATATGTGTCCTTTCTCACAATGTGAAATGATTTTTGAATATTTGCCGCATCCCAACGATGATCCAGATCATCGCCCCAACAATCTAACTGATTGGTCCTCTCAAGCTCTGTCACTTTTCGAGCCACAGACCAATAAACAGAACGCTAATAAAAGCGTGACCTCCTTTTTTTTTTTTTTTTTTAACTCCAGTCATCTCAGCTTCATGAGGAGCCTCCGTGCACTCGAACACGTCTAAATCTCAGCACACAAACATGGCAAATTTGCAGCAAACCGAGCGTCCGGATGACCCGAGCGGACGCGCGAACGAGCCGAGGCCGGCCGGCCGGCGGAATGAACACTCGTGCAGATTAGCGGGATTAATGTAACAGGCTGTCAGGTGAGGTTAGCGCGATAAGATGGCTCCTATTCTAATGGACATGACCTTTTTCTGCGAGTCAAACACGTTTACTTTAAAAAGGCATCGCTGTGTCACTTCTGCCCAGCGTATCACCTCTCCCCATCCCGCCCCCTCTCCCTCTCCATCCCACCGGATGATCCGAAACGTGATCCGTCCGGCGTTGCCGCGGCGCGTGGAAAGCAACTGGCGGGCGTGAGTCCCTTGCATGAATTTAAGTTGCTCACAGCTTTAGCGGCTCGCCCAATCAGGTCGCATTAGCGGCGCGCGTGCAGGTAGACCTGGTGTGTGACATCCTGCATCAGTCGGTGGGGGGGGTAAGAGGGGGAGCCGTACCTGGCAGTGACCTGTCAGGCCGCATAGGATGTGTTTAACGGTGAGCTGTCGGCCCGGATCGCGCCGGAGCGCCGGGATGGTCCGCCGTCCGGCTTAAGGAGAGCTGAGTGACATTTCAGAACCCCCTCAAAGGTTAGAACGGAAGAGCGTGACCCGATTTGTGTTTTTTTTTTCTTTTTTCGAAAGATCAGCCACCGTCGCTGGCTGCGCGTAATTCGATTCGCGTGTGACGGCGAAGACGGCGGCGAGGAGCCCGCGCTGACATTTCCGCGCGTTCAAGCGGGCTGCCATTATTGCCGTAAACGGCGTCGTAATAGAACACATCTGCTACACTGATGCATCAATGAGGGGCGAGGGAGGGGCAAATGTGCAAGCTGATGCTGCGATATCCGCGGATAAAACGAAAATCAGTCGCGGCTAATGTGATTTTTGTACGTTTACGGTGGCTGGAATCGCACTTCCTGAAGCACAAAAACAAACCAACAAGAAAAAAAAGAAAACAACAACTGCTCAACAGTTTAACAACGGGGGCCAAATCTGAGGCGGCGACAAGGATGCAATTGCACTGTAGAACAAGAACTACCAGGGTGCACTGGTTTGACTACAGTAATTGGAGGTCTGCACACACACACACACACACACACACACAAGCATCCACACACACCAGGCCCCGAGGTAGGATCAATATTTGTTGGGATTGCACCTTGTTCCAACAATGCAAGATTTACGGCAGGCGCGGGGGATTTACACTTTGTCTTTGCAGCAACTCATCAGTGCAACCCAATTACTAACCCCAGACAGACAGCATTAACATGGGCCCCGCCGTTGCTTTATGGCCCCTCGGCCCCGCGTCTCATTCCAGCTTGTTCAGGCAGTGCCACCGTAACGGATACCACACTTAAAATGTGCTCACAGGAATGAATTCCCGGTGTTTCATTACTCCTGCCTTGATTTATTTCATATCATTTTGCGGCTATAGACAAAGATAACACGTTGTAAATTACCCTCATCCGGCCTGCTTGTTTCAGCGACGGGGGCAGAGCGGCGGCGGCGGTGGGAGGGCGGGTAGAGTGGAGGGAAAACACACAGGTGGGGGCGGGCGGGTGGTGGAAGTGACAGGGGGCTTTAGGTGTCTGAGCATCTGCCCCTGACAGAGATGCAGCTCAATCGTGGGGAATTGTTTTGTCCAAAAAAAAAACCAAAAAAACATTTGAAATAAGTATTTCTAAAAACATTTAAGAGGCCGTGAGACTATATCGAAGGTCGGCGATGTCACGGCGCCGCGACAAGCCGCTGCTCAGGTGAGGGGGTGCCTTTTTTTTTTTTTTCCAGCCCTCAGCCAATCGGCAGAGCTGTGTAGGTGACCAGGACTCCTCCGGCCCCCTTCCGGTTCTCCGGTTTTAGAAATAAAGGGGGGACCCCAGCATGGACCCCCAGTCCCTCCACCCTCCCTTAAATGCACCCCAGTCGCAGGTGCACAATTTCCACCAAAAAGCACTTCACGGCCTGTCAATCACACTGACCGCAGGAAAAATAATAATAAAAAAAAAAAGCGCTGCATGCCACACTATTGACAAAACACTGCATGTCAATGTCCTATTGTAATAAGATTTCGAGTTATCATTTATTCTGGACGTTATTGCACAAGATTGAGCGCAGCGGGGGGTTTGAACACCTCAGTTTTTGGAAATAAAAAAAATAAAACAATATACCAGGCTCACAGCTATAAAATATCACTGACGGACTGCAAATGCTGCGATTATTCGTCTATATGTGGCGTCGCTGAGAACAGCCGCTGATGTGGGCAGTAGGAAACCCCCCTCCCACGGCCCCCTTAGCCCACTGTCCTCCCTGCAATTTCCTCCGCACCCTCCATCCTATTTCACTGGTTGATAACTAAGAACATTAGTTTTATGCCACTTGCCAAGCTCAAATGAAAAGAGAGCTAACTTTAATGACACCGCAATTAATCGGCCCAATAGACAGACAGCTAAAAGACGAGATATTGACTTCATTAAGGATAATGTATGATGTCATTAAGTCACCAGGGTCACCTTGTGTATCATACAAGCCGCTTAATATATTGACATTCCCCGCGAATAAGATAAATTCCCGACGTGCGAGATAAAGCTGATTAGGGAATGTTTCATGTGCGGAGAGAGAGGCAGCGGCGGCGGCGGCGCCACCTACCCCCCCACCCCTCCGACCCGCCGCGTGACCTGGAGGGACGCGAGGCGAACGGGTACCGAGCCACCAATCATACTTCATTACGGTCCGGATTGATTTTCGCGGCGGCAATTTTAAATGGCCGTCGTCGTCCAGCTCTGATCCGCAAAAGAGGCAACACACACACCGGGCGCTCGTCGGCCGCGTGGCGGGGCAGCCCGAGTGTTAATCAAGTCGTTGAGGCCGTGAGAATATGACGGCGGCGGACGCTGCGCGCTTACGTTGTGTGTCACTGTCCAATACGACGGCATTGAAGCCCATAGCCCCGCCCCCCTTCCCCCCTCCCCACCACCACCTCAGCTGTTCCTGTCTCTCTTCACAGGACGTCTCCCTCAGGAGTATTGAGAGGTATATAGGACTTCCACGGCTCTCTTCTGCGACCTTGCTAGTTTCTGTCTTTCTTTCTTTTTTTTTTTTTCTTTTTTTTTTTTTTTAGAGGGTGAAGGGTTGGGGGTGGGGGATGGGGGGCGGGGGTCTGTGTGATTATCGGCAGTTTCTCATCTGGTGGAGGCTCTGCTCATTTGTCATGATTATTGCTGAGTTCTGGCCTGTCATTGGCTGCGAGAGATCAATGGCTTTGGACTCTCCCTCTGTTGTACGGGCAGGCCAAACAGCCTTTTCTCTGCTAAATGAGGCTTTCCCTCTATCCATCCATCCATTCCATCCATACAGCCTTTCCTGCTCTCCGCGTCTCTCTCTCTCCCTCCCTCTCTCTCCCTCCTGAGTCGTTTCATCAATTTGGTAGTCTATACATCTTTTTTTTTCCAATCAGCGCTGACGTATAGTGTCTCTCTTGCCGGTATTGAAAATGCCAAGCTGTGGAGTCCCAGCTACCCATTCTTTTATTATTATTTTTTTCTCTCTCTCTCTCTCCAAATGATCTTGTCTTATTCCGCTCAAGCGAGGAAAACTTCTTTCTTCTTCTTGGCTACAGTTCGTATTTTCGAAAGAAGTGTGATGAAAATGTAGCGATGCATGTAAAATATCGATACTAATTTCACTTACCACTTTCTGCTTGTGCGCGAGGCACAGAAAAAAAAGTTATTTTAGATTAGATCATTTTAGATAGATTATATAGGAGTACAAGTGTTAATGGAGACGAGCCCTTTACCCTAGAACACTAACGTTAAAAATAGTAACACCATCACTAACGTTGGGTGTGTTTTACCCAACATATAATATTCTGGATAAAATACAGTTTTTCATCAATTTAAGTAAAAGTACAACACTGTATGCCCAATTGTAGTATTCTTCTTTAATTTCCCAATACACAATATCACATAAAATAAAAAGGTACCATGGGGGACCCTATAAAAAGGCAGCAAAATTATTGAAAAATGAGGTAATCCTTAACGAGAAGTTTCCAAACAAAAAAATAAAAATCAATAATGGAGCTGGGAACTTGTTCTTGAAAATCACATGACAAGAATCGTGTGGGTGAAAATCACCCGACGTTAAGTGATTTTAGGGTTAAGAGAGCCTGGGGACAATTTGTGACATTCAGTTTTTTATATTCATACCATTTTGGCTGTGTTGAATGAATGTAGCTCAAATATGCCAGAGCATAGGGCAAAAAAACCTTATCACGACATATTTTTTCATATTGATCGATCTCGATTTGTATCACGGTTTTTATGTAGTTTTTGCCGATTCTGCCAGTTCAGGGAGCGTCCTGATTTGGAGCTTGAAGAAACAAGGCGTTCATTGAAATTTTACAATCGAAGTTTAGTAGCATAAGGTGCCGTCTCAGGTGATTGAAGAGGTTCCTGGTGTTTCCCGACCTGATTGGTACCAAATTCCGGCATATTTTGCAGACCGGCTTCATCTTCTCCTCGTCACTTTTCACTGAAGTCACGTTACCTTTAGTTCTTTAATTAGCCTTAAGTGGCTAAGCTACACAAAAAAACAACAAATTTGTTCTGAACAAAGAAAAATGTCCCATTGTAAACCATTAAAAATGCCAGTGATCCCACATCTATCTTAACATAAACTAATACGTTCCTTTATGTTAAGACTGCTCTTTCAATCATTAATTTCTATATACGTTGACCAGATGGCACAACTTTTATCATTGACCCATTCAAGGCTGAATAATAATAATAATATGCTAATACTCCTTGAAATATGTTTTATGGAAATTATTTTGGTTCTTTTGTTTGTTAAAAAAAACAAAACAAAGGTCAAACTGTGGGGTTATGCAAACATACTGACCATCAAAGGGTTAAAAATTATTTGATGTGTATATTTCAGGCTGAAGTAATTTTCTCCACTGTAAATAAAACAAATCATTAAGTCATAGCAACTTCTTTTTTCCCATTTACTTCCATGTAACAATATAATTGATGTAATTTCAACTGAATTTTGTGAGTATTCTGAGATTTTAAACC
Organism: Dactylopterus volitans; assembly: GCA_901007715.1. Lineage (NCBI taxonomy): Eukaryota > Metazoa > Chordata > Actinopteri > Syngnathiformes > Dactylopteridae > Dactylopterus > Dactylopterus volitans. Next base: position 22,114 of record CAAKHG010030069.1, read on the forward strand.
CACTTCAATTAAGTATAAATTTCAATTTGACAAAACAGCAAGCCACACGAAAAAAACAACAACACTGGTTTATATTTATATCACCCAAATACTAATATTAGGTCAAAAGTGGTGATCAATGCAAAGAACTTGAGACCCAAAATCAAGGATCATTGTTCTTTGCAGTCCGCCATCTTTAACCAGACAGCAACTGATCCAAACTGTAGTGGGACAGCATAAGATGGTAAAACTAGTTTTATTATTGCTAATGTAAATTGAAACAAAAAAAAAAAAGTTAGTGAGGTCTGTTCTGAACCCTAGTTTGCACAACCTATACCTACAGTACGCATAAACTGTTAGCATAAGCTAGCTAAGATGGACAATTATAGCTACGCTGATAAGTTAGTAAACTGACAACAGTATCCAAACTTTGGCAAGTATGAGATATACACAATCAAGCACAACATTACGACCACTACCTGTTTACAATTGAATATAATACAACAGCTTTGTAATAAATTCTGCCTTCAGGAGGTGTATTATGTTGAGTTTTATCAAATCTGCCTGAGAGAAGTGCCGACATTGTTATCGGGACTGGAATTTGTGATGCTGTTGAACCGTACTTGTGCTGAGAGGTGTCCCAAAACTTATATCATCGTAATGCACATGAGCGGGGACGGCCAAAATATTAGCGACGCCTCTCCCAGCATAACCCAGCTTCGGGAACGATCCAGTTATGAAAACACTCGGGGAACTACACACGCTAGCTTCTGGTACCAGTTGACCTACCGGAGTGTGAGGCACAAACGGGGAGCTCCTGGTGACGCGATGAACATCAATTCTTGTGGGAACTCGAATGTCTCAAGAAGTTTTAAGGAAAAATCACCTGGTGGTTGTGATATTTCCACCTGCGCCGAAGCGGCCGACCCTTTACACAAATAAGCATTAAAGTGTTCCCACCGGGTGGGACGGCCTCTTCAAATCACGGCAAATTGCACCTTTTAGCGGAAGCAGCGCGTCCCATCGGGGAGAAGAGATCTTGCCACAGTGTGAGTGATATTTACCTCTGCTAAGAAGGGAATGTTTTTTTTTTAATTTTTTTTTAACCACGCCGGCTGGTGCGTTTGATCTCCGGAGTTCCAGATAGGCTCATTTTCAACAGAACGTGGCGAAGGTGCCTCGTGGGAGAACCCCTCGCGCGGACTTCCCCTTTAATTCCCAACAATCTGCGACACAGGCACGGTTTTCTTATTGCCGGCTGAAATGAACGATGAAAACTTATTAGGGAACGCGAGGGTCAGTTTTCGCATGGAGACGCCGCTTGACTCACGTAGGCCAGGAAAAACATGAAACCACGTCACGATAGAGAATGTGCATAATAAATGGAATCTTAATGTATTTTATTGTCTGCAGCGGTGCAGTGTAATACTCGGAAAACTTGCGAGGAACAACAAAACATCTTCCAGTGTCATTAATACCCTCCCTTTTTTTTTCTTAACCATAGTCTAAACCTTATTTAAAAACATTCCTGCGGCTTGAAATTTGGACATTTGGTTTAAGAGGTCTCGCAGCGTCGACATTATGACAGGGAACACAGCGTGCATCACGTCCAGGTGTAACAAATGAACCCATTTATCAAGCTCATGGTTGCCACGGTCCTAATTTTGAATATTGCACAATCGCGCTCACTCAGATAAGATTAGCCCCACACAAGTGTCATAATAGAGTGGTCAGTGGCTATCAAATGAGAGGTTTCCAATCTACAAGATTGTTAAAAAGTGAGTCATGAGGGGAAAGAGCCAAAATGCAACCGCGAGAGAACGATGGCACGAATGCACATAAGTCTCTCTAGAAACGACAGAAAATGAGACCAGAATAAAGTCTTTAAACACGCAGTTGTGTAAGTAGCACTGGAAACAGCAATTTCTATTAAAGAAAAGTATACATTTCTTAAATTTCCCAAGATAATTCAATGTACTTTCATTTTCGGCGATATTAATCAAATAACTCTAGTATATATAAGCTAACGTGATGTTTGTTTCTTAAAGAACTTGGCTCCTGGAGTCTCCAGTCGGTAGCGCTCCTATATTAAATATGTTCCTCGAGGAAGGATTAAGGAATTAGCATATTGCATTTGCAAACAGAATTACTCAGGATGAGTGACCGCGTTTTATCATAATTTGACTTTTAGGCTCGCTTTCATCTCGGGCCACATCAGAAACTTTTTTTTCCACAGATCTACAGCGTGGATGGCGAGGGTCCGAGCCGAGAGCCCGGGCCTAACCTGCCTCCCACAAACCCGAGAGCCCCGTGCCATAATTTGACACATGAGTTTCCATGAATGTCATATGCCCCTGGTAATAACTTCAAAAAAAAAAAAAAAAAAAAAAAATTAACAAGTGCAAACAAGACGGGCCTCTAATGTCCTCATTAAAATCCATACGCAGTCTCTCAATCAATCGCCGCCGCCGTGCACCGCGCGAGCCTGACTGAGGATAAAGTTCACTCGTGAACACATCATTATATCATGATCTGTAATGATAACTTCTCGGAATAACTCTTTTTTGATTATGTGAGTCAGTGGTTAGTGGCCCTTTAAATATCAGGAGTTTATATTTGTAGAAAATGAGAGTGTAATTTAATGTTCAAAGAAGCTACAGAAGAACCTAAATTATCTGCCCTTAATGAGGAATAAATTACGGCAAGACTAATTGCTTATGAATGTGAAGACACAGATCACGGCTTCTGCTGCTGCTGCTGCGCCGTGCACACCGCCGCCGCCGCCGCCGCGAAATGAAGAGCTAATTTTACTGCGCGGTTCCCAGATTACTTGTGTGCATTTACTAACCATTAGGTGGAGTAATAAAACACAGCAGCACACCCACGTGAGTAAAATGCACGTCGGCAAAATTGGTAGTCATAACAAAAAAAAGGGGGGAGGCGAGGGGGGCAAACCGTAATGCGGCACCGCTGCAAAAGCCCGACGTCGCCATTACCGGCTCCGCCGCCGGGCAGGCGCGCGCCCACGCCAGCGGCCGGCGAGCCCGCGCGTCTCCCCCGCGCGAGGTCGCAGGGTTTGAAGTGCCTTTCACACAAGGTCGAGACGGAGCAGACAGGCCTTATTAACGATATTCCGCCACTTCTTCGGGATTGCGGCGGTTGATCTCCCGCGGTAATTATCGGTTCGCCTTTGTCCGAGGCGAGGAAAAATGACGGGCCGCTGAATGTGCGAGCGCTTTCCAACCCACTCCCACCCCTTTCCTGCCCGCGAGATGGCAAGACAAGCCCCACACCACCTGAAAACCTATATTTAAATTCAACTGGCAGATGCCCTCTGGCGGGCATGGTAATTATGATGGGAGGTAAATAAACAAAACAATCAGATTTAAAAAAAGAATAAAAAGGCCGAGCAGGGACGAGATTGGACCGATGCAAGTGTTGCTTGCTTCCGACCAGGAGTCAGTATTATAAATGGTTTCATGTAAACCGCGACCTCAGCTGTTCCCGGGCCTTTAGCGTCGGCGGCTACCGTGACAACGACAGCCTTCTCACCCCCAACTTTAACCCGAGCCTTGATGTTTACGCGCCCAGGCGCCACAGACGTGCTATATGTGCTACACGTGCTACGCGTGTGGGCAGTTGTGTCGCCGCCGCCTCTCTTCCCCCCATCTCAGCTGCCATAATCGTCCGTATTATAACTCCTAGATACTGAAACGTGCTGGTCTGGACGAGATTGGATCTGCAAAACCCTCCACATTAACTTTTTTTTTTGAACCAGGAAATGCCTCCATGTACACATAAGCGGCTTGATTGGGGGGACTTTGGGCCGGAGGCGACGGAGCCGACGGGCCCCCTAAATTATTACTCATTACTCCTGAAGTGATACGTTAAATCTTGCAATAAACAAGCAGTTAAACACACTGGCGCTCATTATGTGGCTAATAATATCCTACGCACATGATGATGTTGATGATTATTAGTAGTCGCAGTACAGACCAGTGATGCAGCATATTTTATTGCGAGTAAAACAACAAACAAACTACAGTTATGTCATCGTCATAATTGATAGACAACAGACGGAGATGCTTATTGGCTACTTTAGGACTGAGTATAATAGCCCCTCCTACTATTTGTCTATTGCATTTGGCGCCTTACATTTTTGGTCCATTTGCCGTTATCAGCGTTTAAGTTGTGTTTGTTTGTTTGTTTATTTTCGGGTGCGTGGAATTTCAAAATAAACGTCGGGGACCTAATGACGCACGAGCGAGATCCTTGCCATGTTGCCATGGCGGCCAACAGCGACGATTCGGACTAACCCCCCCACACACACACACGCCCCAACTAGAAGACGACAGAAGAAAGGCTCGTTATCTTATGTCATTTTTATCATTGCAAATACAGGGGAAGGGGCCGCGGCGTTTGGGGGTGAGTGGGTGAGGGTGGGGGCATGGCGGGATCTAAACGGCTGATGAGGGAGCGGCAGTGCAGTGAGTGCGGAGACCCCGGCGGGAGCCGTGCCACTCCACTCGAGTCCTACCAACTCTAGTGGAGGCACAGGGGGGGGTATGGGTGAGGGGGGGCTGTTAACCGCGGCTCGGAGCTCATCCGCTGCCATCTGGAGAGCGGGCGGGAGAGCTGATGAGTTTTATCACCTCGCCGTAGCCTTCCCCGGGAACTTCTAATTGACGGCTGGGCCTGTTCCTCTGTCCCACACAATTTCCCGTCATGCCTCTCCCGCTGCCACACAACACAGCCCGTCTCGGCCGCCGCCCCCCCACCCACCCACCCACCCCCCCATCCCCGCTCAATCTATCCTTCACTCCCCTCCTCCACCTTTTGTTTTCACCTGTATCCCATCCCCATCTCCTCTGCTCTCGCCGCCGTTCCTGCCGCTCCTCGGCTCGGCTGAGCGGGCCTGACAGGCGGATTCCTTTGCTTTTCACTGTATTAAAACCACTTTTTTTTTTTTCCTGTGCTCTGACAGCCTGCTCTCTCCTGCCACCTCATAGCTCTGGCTTCACACTTCTCTGGGCAGCCACTGCCTCTTGACAGACCACTGTCACTTCCCATCATG
>CAAKHG010030069.1:27186-40038 GCA_901007715.1 Dactylopterus volitans
CACCCCGTACCCACCCAACCCCTCCTCGGCGAGCTCGCGCGAACCCACTTCCATACCAGTGCAATTATTTTTTTGACAAGCCATCCATCAGCCTTAACTTTAAAAGCACTCTCCACTGATATCCATTGTTAAGCCCCCCCCTTTCCTCTTTTTGCAGCTCCTGCCTTCTCCCTCCAGATAGAGCTTGCATGAGAGAGTATGATATCAGACATCACCAAACCTACCAAACCATGAAAATTTACTTTGTTCCCGGCTATGTTTCCAATTTCACGTCCAATTTTTCGGTACATTATGCGTAGTTGTTGTGCCTAATGCAACGTTGTCAACACCCATTAGAGTGTGCCGCCCGAGTCGCCTCCCTCGAAAAACAGGTTACAATTGGCATTCTATATGTATAAGGCGGGGCGTAGCGCGCCGCCGTCGGAGGCTGAGTCTTATTAAAATTATCTCCTCAATTCCCACGCCGCGCGGTCAGAGCAATTTGCCGGCATTAGCAAAGACACATATGAAAATGTCAGCGTGTCAACTAATAACGGCGGCAAAAAAGGCAAAGGGAAACGCGGCGCTGTGAGTCAATAACGCCGCCTTGCTGGTGACACAAATTTGATGGTAATCTAAGAAAATGAATAAGGAGGAGAGGCCCGGCGCCGTTTGAATGGGAATCTTGTCCTCTGTTGAATCATTTGGCGCTCTTCCACTTGGCCTACATCTTAGCCTTCCAGTGGCAAAAGGGGGCGGGGAGTAGAGGAGGGGAGGGGGATAGAGGATGGGTTGGGGGGGGGGGCATGACAACAAAGTGCTCTCCCATCACTGCTGTCTGGTGCGCTCAAACGGCACATATTACATGTGCATGATGAACCGGCGGCATTATGCACAGCTCGAATGACTGCTCTCTTCATCTGACCGACCGCTTCCGTTTGAGCGGCGCGGCGAAAATGGCCGCCGAGGAGTCGAGACCATTAAAAAAAAGAAAGAAAGAAAGAAAGAAAGAAAAAATAAATCGGCCGGCTCCACGGGTCACGCGGCTTTTACAAACCGCGCTCTTTTTTTCGACAAACGTTGTGATAAAGGCGGCCGGTTTAAATGTCAACAGAGAGGGATAAGAAGATCCGAGTCATGAGCCGCTCCCGGGTAATTGACTTTCGCTTTTATTTGATAATTAACATGCGGCGCCGTCATTAGCGAACTGTTAGCCTGTGAAACTCGTTAGGCAGAAGGGCAAGCGTGGCATTAAGAAACCAAAAAAAAAAAAATGGGGGCAAAAATTGTATGATTTGACCAATTAATGGCGACACATTACAGGTTAGCCACCCCAAACTAAAGCAAAAATGGTTTTAGGGCCAATTGGCTGCACAAATTTCAGGAGCGATCCATAAAGAATATCGGGGAACGGCGAATAAGAAGCGGCAAAAGTGCTATGGCGGCACAACGGAGCTGCCAGGCTACAGGATATCGCAACCGGCTGGGAGGAGGAGCGGGGCAGAGGGGGATGGGGGGGGGCAACTTTAAGCCAATTGCATTCAAAAGCCACCCTTCACCGGAAAGGAAACACAATTAACAAGCTGATACCAGCGTGTGTCTGGCTGATTTAATGAATATCAAATTATACACAAACACTTATAAATCATCATTATCCTCCAATTTTAATTGATCCCACAATTAAACATGACAAATGCTACATATGGCAAGTCTTGACTTTATTCCTTCCCTATACGGGACTATTTATCTTTTCTTTTTCTTTTTTTTTTTTTTCTTTTTTTCCGGGTGCGTCATAGCTAATTTCACATTGTGTGTGCTGCTAATTAACGGGGACAGACAGACAATTTTAGTGCAGGGTAATTTCTTTTGTTTACAGCGGGGAGCCTTCTGTTTCAAATAATTTTCCCAGGCTCTTAGGAGCCCCGTTTGGCTCCTAATGGCGTTTATTCCAACCTCCCATCAGGTTCTTTAACTGACGGCGTCCTCGCTGTCAATTTACTCCGAGAGCAACATGTTTCACGGCGTCGCCCCCCCACCCCCGCCATTCAGCTTTTCACTCGCGATTGAGAGCGTCGATTTTAAAATAAATAAATAAGAGCGTCAACGCGGCCGAGTGAAGGCGCGTTCGCAGTGAGGCTGAAAACAATTAATCGCAGGTGCGTTTCTCGGCCACGTCCGTTTGTGTGTGTGTGTGTGTGTGTGTGTGTGTGTGTGTGTGTGTTCATTCGAGTGTGTTGCCGTTTGTTGCGTTTTTTTTTTGTTTTGTTTGTTTTTTACACCTCTCGCGCCGCAGACACCTGCCACCGTCGGTGGCCCCGACAGCTCCGGTGCCGCCAAAGCAAGAGCCGGGGCGCCAGCATATGGTTCTCGTGGTGATCCAGATGGCTCCCCGCTTGTCTCCAGACTGACAACTTTGCTCCTCCATTATCAAACACCAGTAATTAACCATAATCAAGTAGGTGTTAATTAGACATAATGAAGCAATCTCTGTTTGGTCAAAGCCTACTATTTGCCAATTACTTGTAATTGCACTAAACACTTGGGCGTAATCTGTCGGTGGCGGCGGTGGTGCGGCGGGCAGCCAGTCAGGCAGCGGGTCTGTCTGTCTGTCTGTCTGTCTGTCTGCCTGTCTGTCTGTTTGCTAAACTTATGAGTTTGTTTGTTTTGTCTTTTTTTTTTTTTTTTTTTTTTGGCAGATTCCAACCCGCGTAGCACCCCTGATTGGCCGAGCCTGTCACCGCTGCCGGAGGGAGGCGGTGACAAAGGGAGCGTCGCACGTCTTGGTGACGGCGCCACAGAGGTTTGTCATTCCTGGGAGGAGGATGGCTGTTAATCAGAGTGACCCCCCTCCCTCACCGGACCCCCAACCCACCGGTCCGAGCACCGCCGCTGCGCTGGGTGTCCCCGCCTGGAAGCGCTGCGTGTTTCTGGGGCGGGGGGTGGAAAAACGAAAGCTGGGGATTTGCACGCCGCAGATCACAAGCGAGAGATGAAACTTGGGGAAGGATGGAGGCAGGAGGGATGAAGACGGAAGGGAGAACAAACATTTTTCGAGAGAGCGACAAAGAGCCCATTGATGACGACGCTTTTGTCAGACTGGTAACGAGGCGACCGGCCCGTCATTGTTCCGCCTGCGTGAATGCGGAGAATAACAAGAGCTATTCGGAGAGGTAAAAATGACAGGCGGTGAGACGAGGCGACGCGGCCACGTGCACGGGACGCGAGCTACGCGTCGTTTTGGTGCTTAGCGTTGATCGTCCCAGGAGCCGACATGGCGGGGAACCTTGCCTCCCACCTCCCGTTGGTGGCGCCGCCGTGCTTGAGGCCAAACGTGGCGGAAATAGTCAGAAGACTCTTAAATATCCAAATATTGCAAATTTCAGTGTTCGTTTATTTAACCACACCCAGAAGAGGAAGAAGAGGAATTCTGGGAAACAAAATGGATCCCGGCACATCGGCACTGCTTAGCCAGCTTTCAATAACACCGATGTTTCCATGATGCTCCGTTACCATCCGAACTGGGTGAACACTGCGCTGCTGAGCTCTGAATTTTGAAAGCAGCGTGCATTTCAAATGTCAAGAAATCATGTTCCAAAGCTGATTTAAAAAAAAAAAAAAAACACTGCTTACATAGTGATTATCTCCTATTTGGAACAGGGATGCTAATCATAAGCCGTACATTCCAGAATCAGAGTACTTTATTGATCCCCGGGGGGAAATTACTTTCGACACAAGATGCTCCATGCAAGATTACAAGCGTAAGGATAAGTAGGAGAGGTAGTAAAAATAATTCTAAACAGGAAGCATGCACAATATTTATGTGGTATTTCGTATGGGAGTCGTCGCGATGTTTAGTTCCATACCTAAAAGTTGACGTAAAAGCAAGATCATCCTCTACACCAAAATAACCTTAGCAAGCTGAAAAAAAAGGATCCTGACAGTTATGGCGGCCATCTTAAGACGGCCGCCCCGGCCGCCGCACAGCCGCCCTCTCTCATAAACCACGTTGTGTGTGTGTGTGTGTGCGCATGTGCGCTTGAGCAATGTCATCGGCGCTTGACTCGGGCCCCGTTTGTAAATTTGAGCGTCACCGAATTCGTTCAAATTAAAGAGGGGCCAGGCCTCAGCGGCGGCCGCTTGTTTGCATGCGGGGGGGGGTTTGTCATTCCCCTACAGAGGCATCAACAAGACTGTAAATGAGTCATTTACAGTGAGGCGGCCAATCGTAGACACCGTGACCCCGGGGTCCGGCCCTCGCCCGCAATCACCGCCGTCCGGGCGCCGCCGACGGGAAAGCCGCTCGCTCGCTCACTCACTCCGCCCCGGGAACGCGGAGCTGCGTCCCACGGCTGCGCGCGTTTCTGCGTGTTAACATCGGGATGCGACGGCTTGACAGACACCCGGCGGCGTCTGACAAAGCGCTCTCGGTTATTATAAAATAATAATGACAGTGAGAATAAACCCGACGCAGCCTCCGCCGTGGATGGAAAGTTGTGTCGCACATTTTAATTGCTATCTAATATGTAAGTATTACTCTGCCTCTATTATACATTTAGGCATGTCTGACACAATTTTTTTCTTTTTTTCTTTATATTGTAATAAAAGACAGCTAACTGCCATTTCCAAGCTTGACAGACATTTATATCCTGGCAAGAGTTTTTTTTTTTTTTTTGGAGGGTTGCGCAGTGCCACATCTCGCAAGCGAGTGAGTCATGTAAGTACTGCAACATCAGCGTCTGAGTGAGTGTCACAAGATGCGGGCTGGCTGCGAAGAAGCGGCCAGCTGGACAGTGGACTGCTGTTTTTGAGGACCAAGAACTCCTTGTTTTTCCATCTCCTGCAAAGCGCCGCATGTTCACGATAACGGCAATTAATAAACCGAGGAAATCAAACTGCCCGAGCGATTACTGATGTCGTCGGGAGCTCAACAGAACGCCACAGTGACGTTTAAGCCTCGCAACCGCTTCTGCAGAAGTCGGCCTCACCTTACGATGAACTGTTGACGGGCTGGACCTCCTTTTCCGAATCTCATGCTCGCGAGTCATTTTTCAAGTCGCGAGTCTCCGGTCCTGAGTTCAAATCTGGTCTCTAATGGCTTTAACGAGCGCTCTGCCATCGGCTGCCCGCCGTCCCGCCTGCTTAAAGCAGGACACCGAGCAGATGAAGTCAAGATGCAATGAACTAATCCATTGGAATACAGTATCAGCGTGAACACCACCCGTTAAAACATTAAATCGCATGAAAAAAACCCAAAAAAACAGGCTTTTAGTTCAGTTGTACGTTTAGCCATCAGGTGGTGGCAGCGGGACTTGGATCATGACATCACCTGACCATTTTTTGTTGTTGCAGCAAAACCAGAAACGTGCGCAAACGAGTGGGAGACGCGAAAAAAAAAACCCCGCTGACTCGTCTTTTTAAAATGCGCCAATCCGGTCATGCTAACCCTCCCTCGGCTACAAAGCTAGCAGCAAGCTAACGTTCGCTGGCCCTCAGGCGCTAATCTTCTGTACTGACTTGTTTGGATGTGTTTTTAGGTTCCTAAGAAAGACGGAGACGGAGACGGAGACGGAGACGTTCGACGCGGCCGCGCTTCATGCTGTTAATCCAGACGTTGCGTTAATGACAACAGAGTGGCTGCAGAGGTGCTGGGAGTCATCGGATTATGCGTGATTGAGGTCCTGCTCGTCAGATATTTCCTTGATGTTAATGCACCCAAAACAAAAAACAAAAACTATAAGTCCCAACTGGCCAAGTCTTTTAAAGACACGTTTCAAGTCATAAACCAGTTCGCCCGATTCATTTTCCTTCAGATACCTGTGACCTAGACGAATGAAAATATGTTTCTGAGTATTTTTGGGTTAAGTACCCTAGAAATGGTGCAGGAATTTCAGGAACCACTGAACCTAACATGCAGACGGAACAGGCTAACACCAACCAGCTTACAACCGGACAAAATCATGGTTCCAGTTGACCTGATTCAGCGTCCGTGCGAAGTCCCCTTATGATCAGTAAGAGTAATAATAAAACCGCACACGTTGGGGGGCAAAAAACGAGCCAGAAACACGAGGCACACCACAAACAGGATGTAACATATTTGTAGTTTTAGTTACAGTATATCGGGTTTAGCAAGGCGTCGCACCCTTGGAGATACAGAGATAAACAACTTGTCATTTAGCGTTTTGAGGAATGCTCTCAACCTGAATTCCTAGCCTGGACCCAAGCCTCTCTCCCGTGATGACATAGAGTCATGAGGAAGAGGAGGAGGAGGAGGAGGAGGAGTGGATGCGGAGGGGCTGCTGAGGTGCTGAGGCCTGAGCCCGCTTGTCAGTGGCATGACTGATCACCGAGGCCAACTCTAAAAGGATTGCTGGTGGAAATAAAGACACCGGCGTGTCAGCTATAAGCTCCTCAGAAGGACCCATCAGACAAGTGGATGCGTATTGACAGGCCAGAGACAGAAAGAGGGAGAGAGAGAGAGAGAGAGAGATGAAGGGGGAAGACAGAGAGCGGAGAAGAAGAAGAAGAAGAAGTGTCCCTAAAGTCGCTCACCTTGGCACCGGCTGCAATGTCAGCCGACCCGGCGGCCATCACTCTCCGGCCCTGTCCGGCGTATTATTTAAAGCCAAACAAATATCAGGGGCTGAATGTCACCGCAAGGACACTCGGGCCTCATCTCCACCAATCAGTGTCCGGGTGAGGGGGGAGGTAAGGGTGGGGGGGGGGGTGTTTCAAATCACCCTTTCTCCTTCCTCCGCCGACAAATCCATCTTCCTCATTCCTATAGCGCGCCTCACACCCCCATTCGACCCCTGACTACCACATTGAGGGGCGGCTCTGCGCAACAGATTTACGACCCCCCCGTCTCGGGCCCCGGCGCGATTTATTGACATTAGTTGTCAGCTTTCTTTTTGAGAAATTGCACGTGGAATTAATTTTAACTGTGTCTTAATGTTAAATATCCTGGAAACACTAAATTTCATGGTAGGTGATGCTCCGAGCCGCATAAGCATATATCACGTTCTCGGGCTTCGTTGAAAGAGCCCCCCCCTTTTTTTCGCTTTTTTTTTTTTCTAAGGCTCTAATTTAATAAGAAGCAGCTCATAACCGCTTCATCTCAGCTGTTAATTACTCATCCTTTATGCTGAGGAATGAGCTTGGGACACTATTTAATGCATCAAAAGTTTAAGTAATTTAATTTAATTGTTTTTATTACTTAATCATGTCCAAGGCCACATAACTTGATGGAGAACAACCTGAATAAGGCATCCCCGAGTGTCACTTTAAGAGGAGAGAAACAATAATTTTGTACCTTTGGGAAATTCCGTGGCCAACCGGTAATCACGTTTGACAATGTTTCACCTCAAACACAATTTAAGCCCTCGAATGAGATTGCAAATCCATCAGTTGACCTAAATATTTATGGTAAAATTCCTTCTTTGCCGCGTCTGTTTACTCTGATGTTGCTCCGGGTGTCTCACATTTGTACATTTGGATTATGGATTATGCCCTCAGACATAAAGACGAGCTTCTATATCACACATCTCCTCCTTTTGCTTACGTAAGCTGCTAAATATACACTGGAGCAGGAGGGGGGAAAAAAAGGTGGAGTAACCTTACACACACAGAAAAAAAAAAATGAAAAGCTATGAAATATTTGCGTTTGCCTCGGTGATGCGTCTGACAGCTGACTGAGGAGCAGCTTGCCCCCAACAAGAAAACACAGTAAAATATATCACATTCTTGGCAATAAACATGTAAATCTTGATCGATATGTACTTGCCTTTTTCTCTTTTTCAATAACAGCTGCCGTAAAGGCCTGCTGAGCACAAGCGGCCATAAAAGTATGTAAAATAAATTAGGGGAGCATAATGAGAGGCTCCAGCAATTCCCCCATAAATATAACATAACGACCACAACTAAAATGTCAGGGAAGCCAATAAATCAATTTCTCAGGGACAGGCCGGCCTTTATGTGCAGAACACATAGTCATATTTATAATTTTTTTTTTCTTCTCCTTTTTGCAGTTGATCTCATTTTTTTTCTTTTTTTTTTTTGGGAGGTGGGGAGGAGAGCGAGGGAAAAGGGTGCAGCTCAACACAGGTCCCTCTCACACGAGGAAGGTTTAATATGTCTTCTATGTGATTCATCACTGTGACACGGACACCTGAGGCCTGGGCCTGCTCCATTTCTACTGACTAAATGGTTTCTTGGGGACTTTTCCACATACACACACACACACACACACACACGCGTGCGCACGCATGCACGCGCCCTCACGCACGCACACTATATAACCGGCGAAGAGGTATTCAGGCCTCGAGTTAACATGCGTCTCGGCTGATCCAATCAGGAGTGGGCAGCTCCGAGCAGCACAGACGCGAACGCACCCAGTGACGGCGCGTTGAGATCGGTTACCTGTTTGCAGCCGTGCACGAATACATCTCACCGTAATTACTGCAAACATGATTTTCCTGACTGTGATATGGTGTGAAAATGCTTGTTTATTTGATTTTTTTTTTTAAAATTTTTTATTTAAGTACTGTCTTGTCTCTGCTTCTTGTGCCCGCCTCTCTGCCAGGTCACCATTGCAAATGAGAACTGTTTCTCAATTGCCTCACCTGGATGAATAAAGGTTAAATAAACAAATAAAGTTAAGACCTGATCGCTAAGGCCGCATTGCGGGGTCGATCTCGGCTGCATGTAGCCGCAAATTTACTGAGCCTTACATCCTCCGTTCGCGCTAACGCATGTTCTGGTTTAGCTCTCCAACTGCGGCGTTTCATTGCTAGAAAACACTGGAAGCTCACTGGAATACACAGATTTGTGCGGTGCAAGTTTCCACGTTGCAAAGTGCAAAGCTTTAAGTTTATTCTATTTATAAAAGGGGTCGGTGCATGTTAATGAACATATATACGCGTGTAAATATTATAGCCAGAGCTAATTTCCATCTGCCAGTCCCTTGGCAAGCCGATGCCAGCCACACACGACAGCGCAGCACCACCACAACAACGGTAGCTGCGGAGGGAGATTGAATTGGCGCTAATTAAGATGCTAAAGTGCAAAGTAACACATTACTGTAATCTCATTATTTTTGGCAGTAACGAGTAGTGCTGCAAATTGAATCTCTGGATTGAACAACACGATTACAGTTACTGAAGTTTAATTGGGGTCGTTTATAAACTTTAGCCACAGAGTAGCTGCAGACTACGGCAGGCAAACCGGCCTCCGTTTTCCGTCCTCATGAACCGCCGACGACCATCATTTTGGAAGCAGTGAGTCAGTCAATCAAGCAATGAGCGTCAGCGCAAGCGGCGGCCGGCGTGAGCCTGCTCCAGGAAAACTGTTCACCTTTCCCTTCTCAACATTAGGACAAAAATACACCAGTGACTTGTGAAGGTGTCTGCGCAAAGGTGTGAGAACTTGATCCACGCCAAAGAATAATGGCCTCATTATAATTCTCAGAGGGCATCTTTTTTAGGACAACGTGCTTCGATGAGACTAATCAGGGATCATGGGATCAGTGCTGACGCTGACCAAGGGACGGATGTACCGGCTAGCATCCGCGGGCGCAGGACCTTGGATCTTACCACCTACTTCTAGCACCAAAACAACACAGCTGGGGGCCCAGCTGGAGGGACAGGAGCGGCAGAACCGGGCTGGAGCTTTAAATTCTTCTTGCATTGCTGCCTCCTCTTATTGAAAATTCCGTTTTGTATTTGTCGATGGAAAGGTTGGCACATACACGGCCTGGCCAGAAAAGAAAGTCGCCGCCTGGATTTAACTAAGCAAATCGGTATTATCCCACTGGATAATCACTGCATGGGCGATTATCTTTCAGCCGGCGACAAGTTATTTAACCCCAACTGATGCAACGACTAGCTTAAGACACATCCCTTGGCTGTGGAAAAGATGCTTGTCTGTTTGAAAAAGGGTGAAATCATTGGAAAGCATCAGGCAGAGAAAACATCTAAGGATAATGCAGAAACTACTAAAATTGGTTTAAAGCTGCTTGACGCATTATTAAAACCGGAACGATAGCGGGGAACCGTCGTCGTCGAGGAAGAAACGCGGTCGGAAAAAAAGTCCGCAATGATCGTGATCGGCGATCACTTGAACGTTTGGTGAAATCAAACCACAGAAAAACAAAAGCAGAACTCAGGCCTGTTCGATAGTGAAAGCAAGAGCATTTCCACACACACGATGCACGGGGGAACTCAAGGGACTGGGACTGAGCAGCTGTGTCGCTTTAAGAAAAACCACTAATCAGTGAGGCTAATCGGGGGGAAAAAAAAGGGTTCAATTTGCTGGGGAGCATAAAGATTGGACTCTGGAGCAAAGGAGGAAGGTCTGATGAGTCCGGATTTGCCCTCTTCCAGAGTGATGGGCGCATCAGATGAAGTGATGCACCCATCTAGTGCCTACTGTACAAGCCAATGGGGGCAGTGTTATGATCTGGGGCTGGTGCAGCCGGTTCAGGTCTGGGCTCAGCAACATGACGTGCCCAAAGCACGAGGTCAGCGGACCACCTGGATACGCCGAATTATTCCGTCAATGGATTTTCTTCTTCCCTGAGGGCGCAGGCATATTCCAAGATGACAATGCCAGGATTCATCGGGCTCAAGGTTGTGAAAGAGTGGCTCAGGGAGCGTGAGAGATCGTTTTCGAGTCCAGACCTGAACCCCACTGAGAATCCTCGGGATGTGCTGGGGAAAGCCTTGCGCAGCGGTCCGACTCTCCCGTCATCAAGACGAGATCTTGGTGAAAAAGAAAAAAATTAACGCGACACTGGACGGAAATGAATCTCGAGCAGATGCGTATCGGAACAACTCCACAGCGAGTGCGCGCCGCAATCGAAAACTAAACTTTTGGTGGCGAGGAACTGAGGTCCGATCACGAGTGGTCACTCGAGACACGTGACGAGACGGATCCCGGTTTCAGGTGTGGACCCCGGGGTGCTGCCCGCTTGCGATGGGACCACCCGGGACGCATTACAAACGTCCAACTCTTCTTTCCATCACGAACGGAGGCAACCCCCGGGTGACATTCAAACGAGGGACCCACGATGGCGGAAAGGCCACGCCACGTCCCGCTGTAACGGCGCTTCATTGCGCTCCTGACATCTGCGCGGCGACGTTTACAGGCAGCCTCCGAGCTTGCTGGACTAAGAGCCCTGCGCAGTGAAAACAAATAAATCCGGCACAACAGCGAACCTCATGGAAACGCAATTATTCTAATAGCATACCCTGCAAAATAAGTCCAGCCAGTTATAGACAACCTAATAAGGAGTGTGTGATTGATGGCGGGATGATGGGGGGCCTTCGTAGAGAAGAGTGGACCCATGTGAGGGGGGGCGGGGGCACACCTCGTACTGCTCTGCATACACAACGTCAATAAAGGTGATGTTTTTGAGGGCCCGGACAGATATTGAGAGTAAATGTGATAAACTTGTCAAAGCGAGCGGCGCTCCGGTGCATTAAAAAGGGACAAACAGAATAAAGACAAGAAAGAACTGACTCCGCGTTATGGAAATAATCCGTCGCTGTCGGTTGCTTTGACATTCATCTTTTCGAGCGGGCAACCTTCGGTATTTTTCTCCAGTCGGATGACAGCCGAAGTCGGCGTTATCGCGTCGCCCAGCCGCCGTGTTCCTGCGGGCCGACATCTCAGGAACACCGTCGGATCTGGCTCAAATGTCCCGCCCAGCCTCAAGGATGAACTGCTTTAGATTTTGCTGGTCAGAGCTCAAGGTCAATAAAGGTCAAGGCCGCAGCGAGCCCCCGCGAACGAGATATCTGAGTAACGTCTTTCTGTGAGACTGCAGTTCCAACTACTCCGAACCACCTCTAATTCAAAGCGTTATTTTCTTACTATTACATTCTATTCATTACTAAATGGCTGAGAAAAGTCATTTGGGCATCTTCGGAAACATTAAAAACAAAACGTAAAGATACGGTGGCGTCATCACGTGATGTAAAAAGTTGCTGCCAAACCAACAACTTCAACTGGAGGAAAATCTGGCCATTTGGAACAAGGATCCTTCCAAAAGACGTATCACAGACACGTTATGGAGCTTGTCTGAGAACTTACTCATGGTTTCCTGTTACATTATGAAATAAAAACCGGCGACTCAGGCTTGTAACAGTACAAACTGTGTGTCGGGCAACCCCCCCCCCACCACCCTGCATTTTCAGTTCAGCTCCGAAACTCTGTCCATCACCCTGGGCCCTCTCGAGGTGGCTTGCTTAAGAAACAATTAGGCAGGTATACAGAGCCATTTGCAGGCAGCGGGACTCGCCGGGCCGGCCAGTCCGACGGCGAACCTCTCACAACTGATTTATAACACTGTCGTCTTGGCAAGGCAACATAATTAATAGGAGCATGGACTTCTAATTCCAATGACTTCCACACCAAGTGGTTTCCATTTGATTTATGACGGCCGGCAACTTTGCATTTTATCAGTTCATTCAGTCATTATTTATGCTGATGACCAATTTCAATGGGTCGCCATCATCTAACTTGCCACTAATCAGAGAGAATTAGGGTTCACTGCATTATTTAGAACCCTCTAATTTATCTTTGAGCCGGGGAGCACGAGCTGCGGTGGACCACAACGGTTCTAATGACACGTTCAGTGATCATTCCAATGTGAATGTTCATGAGCATGTCGGAGATATATTCCAGACCTGTTTGTCAGAGGGTTTCATGGCAAAAGAAAAAAAAAAAAGCATAACTACGCCAGTGGAGGGCAATCAAAAGTAAGAGATGTTCTGATACTGATTTACAAAACACTGATTAAGCATAGATCGAAAAAAAAAAAAAAAAAAAAAAAAAAAAAAAAAAAAAAAAAAAAAAAAAAAATTTAAAAAAAAAAAA
>CAAKHG010030075.1:2316-12537 GCA_901007715.1 Dactylopterus volitans
TCCTGCTGCTTGGTCTATCACTTAGCGGCTACATCATCCCGCTCCGTTTCTCCTTGGAGTCAAATCAAGCCCAGATACAAGAGCGGGAGGTGGGCGAGGGAGGGAGCGCGGCGGCAGCAAAGAGGGTCTTTGTAGTCGAATTGACTTGTGCCGTGTCCCCCCCACCCCCCCCACCCCAAAACAGATGAGCTGGGCAGGTCTCTGCTCCGGCTCAACACCAAGCATGACACACTCATTTGTCATGCGCCGGCCTGCATGGCGTCTCCTGCCAAATCGCCGTCCTGGCACCCGTCCCGACTCTCTCCTTATTCACTCAGCACTTGGGGGCTTGAGGGAGAAACACAGGCACAAAATGGCCGCCGCTGTGACTGCACTGTTCTGTATCCCCTCCCCCCAGAATGCCGAAGAAGGAGGTGGCTGTGTCTTTTCCTCTTTTAAGCTTTATGAGGAAGGAGATAATATGAGTTTTTTTTATGGGCAAAACACGAAGGTACTGTCAGTGGTTAAGTGCAGTGTTGGTAAGCTCGGTTCATTTTATGGACGCTGAGTGACTCACTCGGGTGATCCGGTTCACTTGAGTCACTTGAGTTGGTGTTGTTGCTTCTGGTGAGTCCGCCGTGTTTCCGGTGAGTCCGCCGTGTTTCCGCTACCTGGCCTCGTGTACTTAGCATTAGCCAGCCAGATGACTCTTCAGATCCGGGTTCATGGAGACGCCGGACTCGTGATTCCTGATTCGGTGCAGAGATTCGAATCATTAACCCGGGTGGTTCAGGACCCGAGCAGCTCTAGTTAAGTGTGGATCATGGTTGATCCTTTTAAGGGACTAAGAGAGGCACAGAAATGATGACACTAGTTTTATGAATCTGGTTGTACGATGTGAGTTATTTTGAAAATGCGAGTTATTGCATCCCGCTTGTTAATTCAGGAGTGACTGCACTGCTTGGACTACTTTTACATGATAATCACAAGCTTACTTTTTTTGTCTCTGAGCCAAAAATCTCCCCTTCAGTCGTACTTGCAGACACCGACGTTTCTATTTCCATTCTGAAGGTTTCCCCAGGTTCTCATGTATCATTCATAGTCTGATTTGTGTTCCATTTTTTTCCCTAAAAATATGGTGAAAATGTATTTTTTCGTAGCTTTTGGCAGAAGTCTTTTTTTTTTTTTAATGGACTAATACAAACCCTGGTCTCTGGCATGTTTACAAATGAAACAGTGTGTTCTAGAATTGTCTGCAAATAGTCATGCTGTGATATAGCAATCAGCATGATAGCATTACACTCCGTCATGGTAATGCTAATAGCAATGTCAGCGTGTCCTGCCGTCTACAGCCACGCTGGCGTTTCGCTGGCTCAAGCTGCCGACGCTGTTGCACGCTCCTTCGGGTCCTGGGTTTTGGCATCTTCACGTCAGATTCAGTGAACCCACCAGCCAGCTCACCTGTTGGCGTCATCATCTCACAGTTAGCATGTTAGCCTGAACCCTGTCCAGGTGTCCCCTCAGACTTCCTGAGCTATTTCTTGCTATTTCCGCTTTCTTGTTGTAATATTTGTCATTTTGGGGAATATTTTCTTGAAGTGGCATGGCAGGATGTGGATGAATTCTTAAAAAATTAAACACTTGATTTTGGATGGTAACACATCACTAGATGTTACTGATGAAATGTATATTTTCCTGTAACACATAGTAACGTCCATAGCTCCATCCATTTTCCATCTACTGAACTCACTGAAAGTGGAGATTCACTCGAAGCGATGCTCTAGGAGTTTCCAGAGGTGATATAAATCAAGTTATTGCATGAACAAGACTGGATTCTTTACTTTGACCTTTATAATATTCAGTCAGGCTTCAGTCTCTTTCGCCCCGTTTCCACCAAGCAGTTCGGTTCAGTTCGGTTCGCAATTTTTGGTGTTTCTATTGACAAAAGTTGTGGATGGTACCAAAGAAACCGGACCTTCTTGATCTTGGTCAGTCCTCCGTTGGGGTACCTGGCACACTGATCCCGTACCATAAGGGTGGAGCTAGACGCACTGCAGTTGCTGATTGGTCAAACGGCTCGAGACGTGACGGTGATCACAAACACAAACGCGCCATGTTTAAATATATCATCCATTTCTGGTGGAGATTCCAGAGTTTCTGTTTTTCTGTGGAAAATGTCAGCGCGTAGAGAGAGGGAGGAGCTACGGCCGGAGCTGGGTGGAGCAGTAAGGAACCAAAAGGTTCTCCAGAGGGTTCTCCAGCTTGTTTCTCAGAGAGGCTGCGGAGGGCTTCCAGCCAACGGCCGAGCAATGAAGGACCAGAAGCTAAAAGCTCCGCAGTGATTATAGTCTTATTTAAGACCACCACAGCTGCAGTGGTGTGGACGGGGAGGCGTGCAAGTGGTTCAGCATGATGACCGTCCAGAATAAACCGTGTACGGTACAGCTTGCGGCGGAAATGCAAACTAGATCCAGGGTTTACAGTTCCAATGCGGAACCTACAGAACCGAACTGAACTGCATGGTGGAAACGGGGCTTTAGTCTCCTGAAGCTGGTTTAGAACTTTCTGAAGCCCCCGAGACTTTGGCTTTCAATGCGTGAGCCACCATTTTCTCCCTGACCAGCATCCCCACCCACCCACGCTCATCAATATCGAGTAGTCCACTTTCCATTGTTCCGCCTCCGTTCTCTCTCTCGCTCTCTCTTTGTGTTCACCTCTCTCTCATCACCGAGCAGCATGGACACAGCAGACACTGTCTACTTGATTTCAAGGCCCCCCCCCGTTGTCACCAGTGTGTCGTCGATTGGGAGAAAGAGAGAGGCTCTTAATGGCTGCTAGCTGATTAGTGCAACATTACCGCAATGCTAACGAGTCAAGTAGTGTGGACAACTGCAGAGAACAAGGCTGATTTAGATGGGCAGAGGCTAATAGACGGAACGGAGGAGACGAACCCGAGCGAAGGCGCATGGGCAGAGATAATCGGGCGGGAGCGGAGAGTTGCCCCCGTCAGTGTATCGTTTTAAACAGGAGAATATGATTTAAAATGCCAGCGAGCGACTTGATGGACTGAGAGGCGCTCGTATCTAAACCGATGAGTCCTGAACTGAGCAGTGTCATGACCCACATCATTGCCACAGTGACACTTTAAAACAAGACCCGTCAAAGTCCTGATTTATATGAGGGGAAAGGGATGCGATCACGGAGATGTTTTGTTTCCCAGCGAATCCCGACAGTTTTCACGCGGGGAGCTTTATTCGGGGCTTTTGAGTTGATGATGAGATCAGAATCTTGGCGGAGCACAATGGAGGGCAACGAACGTGCCCACACGTTTAACGACGACTGCTTCCTTGCGAATGTTGCACATGCAGGGCACCAACATACATCTTACACAGAAATTGATCATCCACAAGAATACAGACTCAGTCGACTAACGCAGCCCTGCACAATCTCCCCAACAAGAACATTTAAATGTTGAAATCTCTCCAATGTTCACGTCCGAGGACTCTAGAAAGCTCCTGTAGCAGAATCGCGGATTAGATCAGTGATTCAGTGAATTTGATTACGCGGTAAAGTCATACTGGGAGCCACCTTTATGATGTCATCTCAGTCGAGATTCTGTTTAATGAAATCGCACAGACATCGTCGTAATCAGGAAAGTGAACTCAACACGTGGTTGTGATCAGCCATGACATTATGAGTGCCTGCCTAATATTGTGTCGGGCCCTCTTTTTGCAGCCAAAATAGCCCTCGTCCTTCCTTGGACCACTTTTGATAGATCACTGCAGACCAGGAACCCCCCACAAGAGCTGCAGTTCTGGAGTTATTCTGACCCGGTCGTCTAGACATCCCAGTCTGGCTCAGATCCTCACACTCACCCATTTTTACTGCTTCTAACACATCAACTTGGAAGACAAAATGTTCACTTGCTGCCTAATAAATCCCGCCCACTGACAGGCGCCATGGCAACCAGATAATCAGCGTTACTCACGTCACCTGTCAGTGGTTATAATGTTATGGCTGATGGGCGAATATACGTGTATACCCACAAATTTGCAAATTAAAAACGTCTGGCTCGCACATTTGACATTTCAGAGTTTTGCAGCATGCATGTCACTCTGATTCCCGTTTTGTTTGTTTCCTGTTTGTCTGTTTTCCGCTGTCATCCGGCCCCGCTTCCATTCATCTCCAGGTGCTTTATCGTGGCAGTATGGAATTTTATATGACAGGAGTCTTGTCAGGAGCTGTTGCAACCAGAGTTTGAGTTGTGCTGCATTTAGTGAAGATCTCTCTTTCCCTCTCTCGCTCTGCCAAGTCAAAAGTAGGTCATCGCAAAACTGTGGGCCACTGAAAATCATCCCTTTAGTGTGAAACCCAATTTTCTTGATTCACTCCCTTCATTTCTCTGTGGTATATTAACACATAAATTGTGTTTATTTTGCAGACAGCTCGCTGACATGTCAAGAGTGAGGAGCTAAAAATTGCACAAAGGGGGGCAGGATTTATTGACCGAATCTGCCACGATAACAAACACGAGGTTGAGGAACGATTTTAGAGGAAAACAAACGTTTTCATCATGTTTGGGGTGAATTTGCGGGAAGAGCAACTAATTAGACTGGAACCCGGTTTGTTGCGGAGCTGCGAGCTGTTGTTGCACCTTCCAGAAGTCGCATCCACGCATGGATGGTGGACTCTGATTGGCTGTCAGCGGCGTGTGATGCGTCTGGTGAAGAACCGTAGATGGTAACGGCCAACTAACCATCCTGCCATGTGTAATAAACAGGCGGGGGCGGGTGGGGGTGCTTGTGACAACAGCCAGTGAAGGATGCTCTCCGTCGCCGCGGCAACCGCCTTAGCAGGTTTACCCGTCACGCGCAGCAGTTGTTTGGGGGGCCAGCGAGCTCGCGAAATTGATTTCAAAGTCAAGCGTCCGGGTGGCTTTTGCAAAGTCACTTTTCCTGAGCGCGCTGTTGGCACGTTAGCACGTGTGTCGGCCGTTAGCGCGGCGCGAGGACGTCGCACGCGGCGCCGCCAGCTCGCTGCGGCTCTCGATTGCAGGACCCGTCTGGCCTCCCTCATTAATATTTTCCCCTCCCTGCTCATCTCCAGAGCGGAGCTGCTTCTGTTTTCTTCTGCCTGCTCGTGTGTGTGTGTGTGTTTGGATGATGATGATGATGTGCGTGCGCGCGCGCGTGATTGGGCAGCACGGCTCCGGCGAATAGCGCGCGCGCACGCTCGCACATCATCACAGAGATTATGTAACCAAACACTCCGTCATTTGATGTTGTTCGCCGTCTTGATGTCGCGCGGACGGATCCCGGTGAGCTGGATTCATCCCGAGAATTCTAAATGCTAAAATCTCAGATGTGAGCCGGGCAGTCGACACCGGTTATTTCGTGCACATCTGTTTGCGTGAGCCCAGACAGTCTGGCGACCTGATGTCACCTGCTCCCGACTGTTGGCGGTTGTCCTCGCCGCCATTAAAATGCCTCAGACAAGGTCAGCCGCACCTTTCAGTCTTCAAAGGTGCATATCATCTGTCATTATCATTTTTAAAGCCCCTGCTGGATTCAAGACCATTTCAGGAAGTGTAACGCCTCTCATAATAAAAGAGAATTTATGAGATTTTATGATGTGTCTAAGCTGCGGGAATAAAATAACTTGCTTAGGAGAAAATACTGCTTTGGTTGAATTTACTACTTCGATCGCATTATGGTATGTAAATGTCATGTTGCTTTCCTGTCATGGGTACTGCATCAGCGGGGTAATTAAAGTGGCCGTCAATATTTTTGGTCAAACGAGTCAGAGATTCATGTAAAATGTTGACTGCACAATTCGGTCCAGTTCAGCTCAAAAAACTTTATTTAGCCAATTTTAAGGTTTGGCTGAGCAGCATTCATGAAATCAGATCGCGCTACACGAGGCAAAATACTGAAAACATAAAAGCAGCGACTGTATTTACTAGATGCATGAAAAAAATGTTACATAAATACCTTTAAAAAAAAAAAAAAGCAGGTGGACTGTAAGAGCAAAAGCGTAAAGTGATCAAGTGCAGACTGGATCATGCAAACATTTATATATTAATGAATTCAGTGTTGACAGGAATTGTTTACAGTGTATTTGCAGCCAGCTTAATGAACAATAAAGAACCGCTGAAGCAGAGCAGTTTATGGACAATTATGCGATGGTATAGAGGTATTACTTTACGTGTTGTTGTTGGGTTTTTTTTATGGGAGAGTTTCCAGTTTGGCGTTTGAGTTTCTACACAATGTTGTAATTATAGAATATTAATGTTGCTGTTTTGAGTGGTTTCCTATAAAATCTGGAAATGCAACACGAAGGCTACTGGCAGTTTCTCTCATCAGGCTGAAACGCAGAGTTGTGGCTAAATGGAAGCAAAAAAATCTCGAGACGGTTTTTAGGATTTTAAAGGACCCGTCGTGACTCGCTGTCGCAGCTGTGAGAATCAAAATGGGACCTGATCCCCGTCTGATGTTTGGTGGACTCACCTACCACCCGGGTTACTTTGCTATGCGCTCTCCTGCGATACAAATACATACACACGTGCATACATTACATCCCTATGGCCACCAGAGGTCAGAGTTACCACCGGTAGTGCGAGGAGGCGCTGCTTTAAAATCTGCGCTCCCATTCACGAACGATAATGGCCATTTCGTTGCTGCCGTCAGACATTTTCAACCTGTTTAAAGAACAGGTACATTTCGGAACACACAGCTGGAGCACTGAATTTTAATCAAAAACAAAACATATCCGCAGCTACATCCTGATTATAACTGAATAAATCACCCCAGTTGGAAGCGTTTCTTCGCTCTCTGGCGGTCGGGGGGGATTAGTTTTAATGTTCCATGAATCAATTTTTCAAGCTCGATTAGGTCTTCCTCTCAGGATGACTTTTGGCTCCAGGTGACGCGCACTGAATCATCAACTCTGCCGCTGTAGACAAACTTTGCATTTTCATAATCCCAATGTTGGACTTGACTCGACTTGCCTGAGGTCGAACCCTGGCCCGCTTACTCTCCTCGTCTCTGTCTTTTAATCCCTCTGACGCCTCCCTCCCAAGTCCTCCATCCTTCTTGCCCTCATCCTAACCTCCACCTGCATGCTGCTTTGTGCCGGAGTTGCTGAAGGCGAAGGGCACGACGGATGTCCTCACCCAGGGTGTCTCATTAGAAACGGCGAGGCCTCCTCCACCAGCCTCGGCCTGCGTCGGCTTCTGTGGAGATACGGGAAGAAAAACGAGGGCGGTTTGATGTGGGAGAGGAGGGAGACAACAAAGTGGGAATGTGGCAGCAGCAGTTGAAGGGCAGGAGATTCCAGTTCTCGTCTGAGGCAAAGCTGTGCGTTAGCAGCCTTTCATCCCATCTTCTCCCTGTTCGTCGTCGCCCCGCCGTTTCCCCCTCCCTGCATCCTCCCTTCCCTCCTGCTGGTGGCAACGACGGGGGGGGGGGCATAACCACCGCATAACCACGACATTCGTCGACTGTTTAGCTTTTTAGCTTCCTGCGTCGCTCAACTACAGCGACTACTCAGATTCAGCAATCAGATTTTTCCAAATATCTTCACTCAGATGCTCCTCAGTTTGCTCCGTTGTTTGCAAAAAAAATGGCGGTTTAGTAGGCGGGAGGTGCAGGGGAGGCTACATACCGGAAATGATGTACTAGAAGCCGACCAATCACAGCGCTTAAGGCCAGTGAGGTTAGAAATTTTTGGCAGGTGCATGTCAAGCGAAGCCGGAGGGTTTGGAGGGGGAGGAGCCAGCCGGCCTCGCGTACGCTGTCGCCTGGACACGGAAGCATAAACCGAGCTTCATCCTTCCCCAACCCTCCTCACACTCTCCGGCCCCCTCCATGAATCTCACAAACGCCCGTGTCCTGGCAGTGTCACCCAGTTTTCATGTGCTTCCGGCCTATTGCGCCTTTTCCACCAACAATTCCAGGAATTTTGTCTTTCCAAGACTTCATGTACCAGAGTAAAAGAAACCCAAAAGTTTCCGGAAAATGTATTAAAATGACGAACGATTCAAAGATCAAAACACGAACAAAGTGGAGCTTGAAGAAATGAAATAAACAAGTTTGACGCTACACGTGTCAGCCTAAACATGGCGGGTGGACGGAAGTGTGGACCGCTGCAAGTGCCTTCCACCAATCAGCGTTGCTCAGCACACAGCCCCGCCCCTCAAGCGTTCCGGCAAAGCTGAGAAGTCCTACTGGGTGCAAGGTTTTTCAGAATCCCAGATAAGTGATAAAAGTTCAAGTTACTCGGCAACACTCGTTTTAATGTGCCTGTGATTTAGTAATATATGCAATAAGTGATGGATCTGTAACCAGGATGTCATATGCTGAGACTCATGAGGACAGTGGCGCTTTCCATCATTAGTTATATGTGAAAACGCGTCTTCCGAATATTGCAAATAAGACTCCTTTAGGTACAAAACAGCTCGAAACGGAGCAGCGGAGGAAATCTGTTTTTTGCCGTCTCCATCGATGCATCACTTCACATCTGCACATTAAGATTATGATGGTGTCGATCAGGCTGCGCTAATGCAGTCCTGACGGTTTTGGTGACATGTAACATCGGGCGAGGCAAGTTTATCTGCACAGTGGTTTTCAACAGCAAGACAATCTCCAAGTGCTTTCCATAAAACACAAAAGCCATTAAGAGAGCACATAAGAGGAAACGCAGAATATTGTGTAAACAGGATAGAATTTATAAGTTGCAAGTGTAGAGAAAAGGTCTAAAAGAAAGAAAGAAAGGAGAGAAGTCATAGCGGGAGAATAAAAAGTCGAGTTTTCCAGAAACGAATTTGGTTTTATATTTTGAGAAGGTTTGTTGTGATTCCAGGTTATCAAACGGTCACAGCTTATGCATCAAGTCCTCCAACCTTCAAATGGAAGTTGTGTTTTGTCTTTTAGTGTTACAGGACAGTGATGGTCGGGCTCTGGTCAGGTTCGGGTTAAGGTTGCCGGGGCTCTTTTAAGACACTGCCTGGTCTCACTGCTGGTATCAGCCAATCGGCAGCTCGTTCCTGCCACAACAACCGTCCTCGACCACATCGACGCCGGCCGCCATCGGTCTCCACACGCAGCCGATGCCGAGATCAAACCGACCCATCCACCTCAGAACCTGCCCAGCCCAGCTCGGCCTGTGGTCCTAATTACTTCAGCCACGAGAGGGCACCCGTCCCGAACAGGGGTTGTATTTGTGGCTTGCGGTGGTGACCTATCCCGTTGCTCCTCCTGGGAGGACGGTTTCCACTCTCGCCATCTGATAGCAACATATAAGGCAGGTCACCCCGGGGTGAACTCATCCCCGTCGCCAAATGGGATTTCACCCCAATTATGGAACCCTCACCAGACCTTCAACGGCACAGACACATCAAAATTTAATGGACTGTTCACCGCTGCGCCACCATGTTTCTTGAATTTTAACCTGGTGGATTTTTGTTGTTGTTGTTGTTGTTTTTTGCATAATTAACTCACAAACAAACCAGAGCCCCCCGGAGGTGAAAACTTGGCCTCCTTGTTAGAGTAAATATAACTGAAACGTAATTTATTTATTTATTTTAAAAGTCCCATTAACGATGTTGACTCCTCGGCGCCACCCAGAAACTTGCTGTGGCAAACGGGAATCAAACGCGGATTTTTTTTTTCCCCGCTGCGAAATCTGGTGTTTGCTTGGCTGGATGCGCCCGGTGGTGACGCAGATGGTCCTTAAATTGGGTTCTATTGAGAACCCGCTGCTTCCCATAAAGACCCCTAAGGGTGGCTTGTGCGTCACTTGAAGATGCCGGGGGAGGGAGGGCTGTGAGGCGCCGCTGGGCGTGCTGCTATTCGAGATCCCTGCCTTTATGCCCACGGCGTAGGTGAGTGGGATCAATTTCGTCGTGAAAAAAATGACTGCAAATGAGAATGTCAACAGTCGTTCCTTCAGCTACGTCCCAGTTAGCCTGCAGAATCCATAGTTTTCCAGTGGAGCTGCTTTGTTCCGGTGAAATAGTCCCCATGAAACCCCTCCAGAGCAAGGTCAGTTCATTACCTCTTTGCCGCCATTTGGAGCCAGTAATTTGTTTTCAAGTGCAATTCAAGCTCTAACTGCCTCATCTTGTTGCTTTCATAACCATAAGTGAGTTATCAGTTTTCTGAAAATGGTCGCCACCAAAGGGGCACTCAATATGCCTCACCCTCGATAGCTGCCGATGTGAGTTGGTAACGCCCCCCCCCCCCC
>CAAKHG010030075.1:12557-25572 GCA_901007715.1 Dactylopterus volitans
GCCCCCCCCTCCCCCTAAATCACGTGTCTGAGGGAACATCAGTGTCGTTTCGCCACCTCTGCTTAGCTGCAGCGAGGGAAAAGACGGGGTAAGGGGGGGAAAAAAAAGGAAAGACAGAGCGAGTACAAGATGAGGAGGTCTATCCCTGCATCCTCGTCGCCTCGCACAAGAGGCTAATGCTTCTTGACATCCGTGAAACCCGCTTTTTAATCTGCTGGCTGAAAGTGATGGGGAGGGAAAGGAGAGAAGAGGAAGTACTACAGGAGTTTTCTGTGTATGAAATCGGCTCCAGCTGGAAAATGATCCTCTTAGGGTTCCGCGGGCCCGTCCTCGGGTCCTCCTGAGAGGCCCATCCGACCGTGATGTCTGTTTTTCCTAAAGCAGATATCGTTTATTGCGAGCTTGGCGCCCTTCATCACATATCAGAAATCCTGTTAAAGTTAATTCACTGTGTAGAGGTGCATTATGTCGAGAGCATTAAATCATACGGAGCTAAGGGGAGCTATACCTTTCACTTCTCTTTCTTTTCCCTTTTTTTTTTTTTTACAGTCAGTATTTGTGCAGTGTATCGGCGTGGCCGGACACGTGATGGACACGTGCGTCGGGTGTTTGCACGCTCAAAAATAGACAGGAACTCTATAATTTAACGCAGCGAGCGCTTCCGTGCGGTGCAGCTCGGGCAGTTTTGTACGATTCCTCCGATCGCGCCATCGGCTGCCCCCCCCCACCCCCACCCCCCGTACCGATGGAGCGCCATCCTCCTCCGGCGAGCACTGACTGGAGTCATGAATTTCCTCGCCGTCGTGAGGTCGTCTCAGATGTTTTGGCTGCAATCCAGCCTGAACTTGCTCTAATTTCCCTCATTAGCCACTGAGCTCTGGAAATGAGTTTGTTTGTCTGGGGGTCTTGCCTGCGTTATTGCGGCGGCGGCGCCATCGGAGTGTGTTTTGACAGTGGAATGGCTGCCTGCTCCCATCAGATCACATTTTGCGTCTTGCGTCGGGAGGCGGCTGCACTCTTATCTGCTCGCCGCTGATAACAAGACGAGATGAAATAAGATTTTCGCTCCGTTCGCTTGTGAGCGTCTCTTTCAGCCATCTTGGCTCCGAAGAGACGTCTTATTTCGCGCAGGGAGAGTGCGAGGACGCCTCGGCGGACTCCGAGGCACTTGAACGAGCGTTCAATGAGAACAACTGTCTTCGCACCGGGGAGCCATTTAAGTAATTCTTCCTCCTTCCAGAATTAAGCCTGTGTGACATTTAAGAATTATAAATGGCCTTGTAACTGCCACAGCCCATCTGAACGCCGCCGCCATGCGACGCCCAAACATCAACAGGCTGGGAAAAACAGCCCCGAGCCAAACACTCGCCCGTATTTTCTCCTCCACTGTTCTTTGTCTTCATGAAAATGAAAATGTAGCTTTTGTACTCGGCGACGCTGCTTTGGTTGGAGCACCAACCCCCAGCCCCGATCTCCCGGCTACGAAACATTTATTTAATGAGGAAATCATATGTGAGTCGCGGGTTTGAAGGTTAGAGCGCCCCAAGCATGCTGGGAAACTAAATCATTAACAGGAGCACGCACTTAAGCACATATAAATACATATATATATATATATATATATAGAGAGAGAGAGAGAGAGAGAGAGAGATAACAGCACTTTGTTCCTGTCATCATCATATTTCACCTTTACATTCTTGCCTTTTATCTCAATGAGGAAAAATTAATGTCCGAACATCCTTTTTAAGAACGTCACCTTTGGATTATCTGGGCTCGCCATTGCTGTGTGTGTGTGTGTGTGTGTGTGTGTGTGTGTGTGTGTGTGTGTGTGTGTGTGTGTGTGTGTCTGCCTCTGGTTGGCTTACCATTAAATGTTACTCTGCCTTAGCCAATCATCATCACTTATGCGGTTGCCCCGCCCCTTCACCTACCTCCTCCCTGGCTGAGGGAGCCTGGTGGGATCACTCGGATGAAAACGGCTTCTGTGAGTTTTGTCAGTAATGGTAACAGCATTGTAACCATGGAAACGGTAAATCTTGATTAATGGTTACTGAAAAAAGTAACCATTACCAAATGCGTTTGGTAACGCTGCTTACCTGTAACACTGCTTATCTGTAACACAGTTTACCTGTAACGCCGCTTATCTGTAATGCCGCTTACCTCTAACGGCGTTTATCTGTAACGCCACTTGCCTGTAACACTGCTTAGCTGGAACACTGTTTATCTGTAACGTTGTTTATCTGTAACACCGTTTACCTATAACGCCGTTTATCGGTAACGTTGTTTATCTGCAACGCCGCTTATCCGTAACGACGTTTATCGGTAACGCCATCTATCTGTAATGCCGTTTATCTGTAACGTCGCTTTTCTGTAACAGCGTTTATCTGTAACGTCGCTGCTACATCGCCGTTCACAGCCCAGCAGCATTGTAGCTCTGCTTAAAGTCCTCAAACCTTTAAAAAAAAAAAGAAAAGAAAAAAAACCTATTTACTTAGAACTGCCTGCCAGAACATCACGTACGAGCACTTTCTGTTCCAAAACCTCTGTCAGCAAGATAAAACAACCATTGCAAAAGACTGTTTGAACATTTTGGATCCGCCCAAAGTTCGGCTGAGAACATTATCACGGTTTAATGTCAATGGCTGCCGGCTTTAAGTCAAAGTTTGGTCGTTTTGCTGATGGTCGGCCAGTGTGACGCCTGACGCCCTCAGCCCGGGTGTCTCCGCCGGAGGCTTACATGGATCTCCGTGGATGAGGAACTCCAGAAAAATCTCATTTTTGCAACATTAAAAAAAAACTTCCCATTAATAAAAAACCCAGTTTTAAGTGCTAATTTTTAAATAGTCGACCCGCTTTATCTTGCCGTTAGTCAGCACTTTTGTTTAGAACTATTATTTCAAACTTCTATTTTTTTTAAACCAGAAACTCACCTGTATTCCAAAGTGCAGCCAAGCAGCGCGCCGTATTTCATATTTCAATCATAATTCAATCTAGTTTCAAAGCTGTCACACCATCATGAAAATCAAAGGTAAAAGTGGTGGAATTTTCTTTCTTCTTTTTTTTTTAATTGGAAACAAACACATAACATAACAAATAACATACAGTACTTACAGATACAAGTCTCCCATTTTTTCTGTTCCATCATTAATGAAACAAAAACCATGAACATAAGAAAAAAAAACAATCACAAACAATCGAATCAACATTTGCTTGTTACGAAAAGGTTAATTTCGCGGCAATATTGGTAAAGAGTTCAAGTAACATATCAAAGAATTCCATTTGTGTACATTTATAAGAAGTAGCCTTCTCTGTAAAACAAATGGGATCTGTGTTTACTTTTATCCGCAAGCTGTTGATTATTTAAAAAAAGAAAATCTTGGTCCACACAGTCATCATGCAGAAATAAAGCAGTCAGTTCCTGTAAACATACATATATATAAATACAGTCTACACAGCGGATATTTATAGCAGCCCACATGACGCACCAGCGAAGAAGAGCGCGAGGCCTCCGCCCGCCACCCCGGAGTTGGTTTTCCATCCCGAGTTTGCTTGTTTGCTTGTCGGCATCTGTGAATTGTTACCCCCCCTCCCACCCCAGTTAAGGATCCTATTTGCTGCTCCCGCATTGGCTGGTGCCGAGGGACCGTGCTCGGCACCAGCCAGCCAACAAACGGTGTGTTACGTAACGGCCACAGCCTGCAATGTGCGACTGCCAACTTCCAGAGAAAGAGACGGGGACGGTGGGACAAAGGGAGGGTTAACGGGAAGAAAGGGAGCGAGAGAAAGGGAGGCAGGCGGTTAGCGCGCGGGAGAGGAGGAGTAAGCGGAAAAGCCTTTGGCTAAATGTTGTGGTTCCAGACACGGCAAGCAGCAAATCTCCTTTTCTGTTCCCCCCTTTCTCTGCCGTGTTTGGGTTTTTTGTCTCGTCACATTATTGGTTCGGCTTGATTTCTTTCTTCTTTTGAGGGGGGCTCTTGGCGAAAGCGCGGCCGTTTATTCCAGGATCTCGCCGCCGCCGCCGCCATCGCTACCATCGCTGTCATCACTGCCATCGCTATACCCCCATGTGAAATATCAGCTCTCTGACAGGCCAGCTCAGACCCTCGCCCCACGTCCAGGAGTCCCCGCCCTCCTCCCAACAGCCCCCTCAACCCCCACATCATCATCCCGCCGCTGCGCTTTATTCTGGCACTTGAACGCTACATCAACATCAGAGAGGAGAGGCACCAATGACATTTCAGAAGGCTACCCAGGCTCCTCGGAGAGCCGGGTGCCTTTTTAAAAATCGCCTCCTTGTCGTATCTGCTAACCCATCCCTAGCATTGAGCGTTAGACCACAAGCAAAAGCTGTGTGTGTGTGTGCATGTGTGCGTGTGTGTGTATGCGTGCGTACTTCTATTTTTCATCACCATTATAGGCACCGTGCGGCTGAACGGGGCCGCCTTTGTGTGTGCACCCGTGCAACATTTAATCCCACCTGGCAGCTTTCATGTGACACCAACCAGAAAAGTTCCGCAAGATTCCGAAAAAGAAAAATCCTGCACGGACCGACCGGTGGCGGATTGTCACGCACGTGTGTGTGTGTGTGTGTGTGTGTGTGTGTGTGTGTTGGAGGGTGTTCAGCACACACACACACACACACACGCAATATTTAATGCATGCACCTCACACACTCGCTACAGACCACGCCGTTCTTTCATCTCCGCACTTCATCCGCCTCCACCTTTGATGTGGGATACCCTGGAGTCTGAGGAACACAGTCCCGGGGAATGAAAACCTAGTGGATCTTCGCTCCCAGGAAGAAGCTTCCCATTGATCCTCCCCTTGTGTCTCTCTCGCTCCCTTTTTTTTTCTCCCTCTTGTTGCCTTCAATCACTAAAGCCCACCCCCACTCATCTTCCCCTCCACCAACATGCATTAAGGCATCATCATCTCCCCCCTAATTATCCTCCTATCTGTGCACGTCGTGCCGCGCTCCTTCAGCCGGCGCTGCACCTCCGAGCGCCGCAGCCAGTTATCCGAGCCTGGCGGCGCGCTCGATTCTTTCCATTCAGGAAAGCACTCAGGGCGATGCGATCTTGTTCTGCTGCGGGAGTCGCGCGAGACCCTTCGAATGGACGACAGCAGCAGCAGCAGCAGCAGCAGCAGCAGCAGCGGCGGCAGCGGCAGCGGCGGCGGCAGCGGCGGCGGCAGCGGCGGCGGTGGCGGCAGCGGCGGTGGCGGCAGCAGCTCGGTTTTTCCGATTCCGACTTGCCCCTCTTTAGCGCGAGTGGTGTTTGCTCGGCACGATGGGAAAGGCTCGCGATTTGGGGTCAAGGAACGACACCACCAATCAGTCAATTCAACACATTCCCAAAGACCGAGAGAGGAAACTCCTACCCACAGTTCCTTATTACTTGGGAAACTGTTTCCAAAAATCCCCAAATCTCTGAGTGGATTAAGATCATTGCAGAATGACCGCGAGTTAAAAATGCAGAGCCCGATTGCAACATCAGACTTTCGATTTCCATAATCAGTAGTTCCTGAAAATGTGGCCGCTATCCTCCAGTCAGGCGAGTCCACACACAACAGATTTTTTTTTTTTTTTAAAACAGGCGGGAAAATTCATCTGCTGAATCGTTTAAACGGCTTCTCCTTTTCAGTGCAAAACAGATCTTTTAATTTGAAAATTGTTTGATTGTTCAACATCCCCCCAAGTTTAAGAGATGGCAGAGCGGCTCAGACGGGTCATAAATCTGAGTTAAATAATAATGGAAGACAGAGGGACACGGTATGTGAGGAGGTGTAGAAATGTATTTAATAATTAATCACATAAAATTTTAATCAGTTCGATACCTTGGAGGCACAACTATTGCATTTTAAATGAATTTTTTTCGTTAGGAAACAGAGGACTGGCGGGATCATTTGCGGTGAGGCTAAGCTCTGGCTGGCTCCGCTCTCCAAACCAAAATGGTGGCGGCTCGCCGAGTTCTCCCTTAAAGGGGCCACGCTGATTTAATCCAGCTCCTGCCTGTACAGCTCCACTCTAAGATGTGACCAGTGGTGCCTCTTGTGGAGCAGAGTTGTATTACAAGGGAGGACGGGCCGCCGTTGAGCTCAAAATGGCACCATCGCAAAATCTCCCCTTAGAAACCTTTGCCGGTTTCGTCTTATAATCGTTAAGATTATCTTGGTCGGCAACACCGTGATGGCGACTTTCCAATTCCGATTGATTTCGTAAAGTAAAAAAGTTCATAATTAATTAGACGGACATTGGAAACCAGAGACGCTACACTGAAAATATTCCAGACCTGCCCCTCAAATTTTGCTCCTTGCTCCTGTATCTCAAGTATATTCCATTGCAATGTCTCGCCATGAAGTACAATCGAACGGTTTCCATGGTTTCAATGAATCGTTTTCCTCAGTGAACGGGCACTTGAGCTCAGTTGAGTACAAAAAAAACAACAAACAAAAAAAAAGAAAACCTTTGACTATTTGAGCCACAGATAATAAGGTCACCACTTCAGGGATGTAATGGCCGACACCAGCTTCGGCCTGTGTTTGTTTATTATGCACTGTGAAGGCCACTTGCATAATTAGGGCGATGTTAACACTAATAGGGCCCGAGGCTATTAAACATTATCAAGAAGCGCACACACACTTGCTTGCACATTTGTAGCCCCTCGGCGCCCACGCGGCCGCGCGCTCCCGCGTTGCCATGGATCCGCTAGCTAACAAAACGGCCTGACCTTTTGAGAACATCCCGTCTTAATGACCGCGCGGGAAAGATGGCCGCGCTTCTGAGCGCGTCAGGTTCCGACGGCGCTCGCGAGCAGCGTGTCCACGCCCCCGC
Organism: Dactylopterus volitans; assembly: GCA_901007715.1. NCBI lineage: Eukaryota > Metazoa > Chordata > Actinopteri > Syngnathiformes > Dactylopteridae > Dactylopterus > Dactylopterus volitans. The sequence goes on from CAAKHG010030075.1 coordinate 19,390, forward strand.
AGGGTCCCGCCATCCTCCCGCCGTCCTCCGACATGGTTGTTGCATCTGCTTTCGCCGTGTTTTTTTTTTTTTGCAAGGCTTAGCATTCGGGTAGTGGTGGGGTTTATTTCGGGGGAGACGAAGAAGGAGCGGGAGTGGGAGGAGTGGGGTCGGCGTGGCGATGCGTATCCTCCAAACACGGCCGGTAATTAAACAAAAGCGTCCCAGGGCGGAGCTCCGAGCTGAAATATTCATGCGGCACTGCGGGGCCGCCGCCGTTTGATTGACATATTTATTAGAAGAGTTGATGTGGAAAAACTGCTGCTGTGTTTGTTGCTCTGGGAAGCAGCTGGAGATATAATGGTACTGGGCTTTTATTATTAATGTAATTTGATAATATATCCTAATATGTTTTGAGGGGCCCCCAGTCAGCGAAGGCCGACTGCCTGTGTGCCTCAGCAACACACCTTAATAGATGTAAAGTATGTGGAACATTTGATGCGCTTCATGTTTATGTGCAGTCCACTCACCGACCACTTTATTAGGTACAGCTCACTAGCGAGGTGTAGCTAACAGCAGGTCTAGTGCGCGTCTGCTTCAAGAGACGCTCGCCGGCCGACCTCTCCTGCAGAACCAGTCTGGCCGTTCACCTCTGACCTCTGACCTCTGGCATCGACCAGGCATCTTCTCCCAGAGAACTGAGCATCACTGGGTGTCTCCTCTTCCTCTGTAAACCCTAAAGATGGTTGTGAGTGAGAACCCCAGTAGATCAGCAGCTGCTGGGACACTCAGACCAGCAACCATGACACCTTCAGATACACTTGAACCACCTTTCTTCTCCATCCTGATGCTGGTCTGAACCTCAGCAGATCCTCTTGACCACGCCCACATGCCTACGCGCACTGAGTTGCTGCCATGTGATTGGCTGATGAGATGTTTGCGAGAAGGAGCAGTTGAACAGGCGTAGCAAAGAAAGTGGTTATAAACCATCCGCACAAATTGCACGCAAAACCGCTAGATGTGATGATACTGACGTATATTTTTTGTCGCTTTTCCGCTATGAAAATGAATGCAAATGTATCACAAAACCTCATTTGATTAGCTTGATATTAAGGAGGCTCAAATTAATCTGAATGCATTTGCGGGATCAGACTGATTACATCAAAAGTTTCATTAAGGCTGCGTCTCTCTGCCGCTAATCTCGCCGCCTCGCCGCCATGTTTGCTTTCGCCTCTCAAAAACACCTCGCCGTCGTCTGACCTTTGAGAGCTTCGCCTCTCCAACTAAGCTGCGACCGTGAAGGGTGTTTTGGTGAATAGAAGTGGGTGATTAACTGTTTTTGCCATGAAAGATGCAGGTGAGAAGGGATGCGGAGGACCCCACACACACACACACACACACACACACACACACACACACACACACACACACGCGCGCGCCTGTTCAAACAGCCAGAGTTTATAAAAGACAACAGGATTTAGCGAGGACAGTCAGTCTGCCGTATCACTGCGCAGCAGACTCGCATGGACACGGATAAACCCGGGCTTTTGCGCCACTCCCCCACCCCCTCCCCCCCTACCCCGGCGGCACCCATAACCATGGCAACGGCACGCAGCAGAGGCGGCAGCACCTGCAGACCGAGAACGCTCAGCAGACGTATAAATTTGACGCAAAACGCAAAAGAAATTAGATCATCAGCATCATTGGAAGTCACCGAAAATCGTCTCTACTTGGGTTTCGGTGGAGCTCCGACGGTTCCAGACCAGGAACCACAAAGTCGGTTTATGGAGCGAAGATCTTTGAATCTGGCTCCGAAACTGTTGCCGTCGGCTTGCGAGACTCGAGGGCGGGTTGTTGTGAGACCCATCAGAGGTCCGAACCAGAGTCTCTCAGGTCTTTTCAGAGTTTTCCGGCAGTCAGGAGGCGCCGTGTGCTCCGCCCCCGACACCGATGGGACCCCGCAGTGTTTGTCAGCACAGTGGTTAAGTGTTTATTTATTTTATCATTGTGATGACTCAGTGCTGCCGTCTCGTTGACACGATTGCCTTTTAGTCCCCGTCAGTCATTAAAATGCAATGGAAACACAAACTACCGGGAGCGAATCTGCTGCTGGCATCAACTCGGAGCAAGGTAGTTAATCAAAAGAGATAAAAGGCTGCAGACGAGCTAGCGAGTGATGGATTAATTGATTGCTTGCTCTCGGCTCAGTTTTTTTGCTTAATTGTTTTAAAGGAGTTAAGAGGAGCGGCCGCCCGCTCGCCTCCGCCGTCGCAGTCGGAGCCCCAGCAGACTATTGAGCAGCCTATCAGACAGAGGAGGGTATTTTCAGCTGATCGATAAGCTGGCCGGATGATGCATAAGCAGCCCAGATGCTGCGTCCCGCCTAGCAACCTGGCTAAAGACAGCCCCCGCCCACCCGCCTCCAACATGTCCTCCTCCATGGAGCAACACGGCTCTTCTTCACTGACAGTAAAAGCGGTAGAGTTTAGAAGTGATGTAACGGCGGCTGACAGAGGAAGCGATCAGAGAGACGCGGGTGGATCCTGGTTCCACCGTGGTACCGGTTTATGATGTACTTGAAGGGAAAATCACCATCACCGCTGGCCCCTACTACATTTGCTAATAGGGCTGCTAAATATATAAAAGGTAAATTAAAATTTTAAATGGCATCATATCAAAAACATGCTTTTTAAAGACCTGCGATGTGAAATGAAAACTTTTCACTGTGGCCTAGAAAACGACCTCACCGGGTCACCGGGAAGAAATTTAGGGAAAATCCCCAGCTGAGCCGATCAGACTGACACCTCTGACATCATCGGTGTTGAGCTAGAACTGCTTTCAGTTGTGATTTCTAGTCCAGTCTGGTGATTTCTAGAGGCTGGGCATCAAAATTTTACACATAGATCAATATTTACAAGTGGCGAATTTTCCCTTTAATTTCCCAGTCCGACATTGGTGCATGTCATATCGACATTTTAGCTTTTCCCACTTCTGAAGTGGCACCATTCGTTAGTCATGAGGTGGGAAGGTCGGACGCATTAATCCAGATTACGTACATTACGCCGATTCCTTGTTGTGCGCAAAAGTTGCAAACATTTATTCGTCTGCCAATAAAAGCTGCAGCGATTCCGCCTTCTCCGCCAAACGGTGGTCGTCAGACATCTTTGTGTTTGGCCTTTAACCCCGCCCCTTTGACAAGAGAGGGCGCCGCCACGCTCTCATCCAGCCACTCCAGTCACCAGCCCTTCATTTCGCCTTTTCAGCGCGCTTTGAGCGTCTAAAGATGCCAGTTTAAGAGGTGTTTTTAAACGGGCAACAATCCCTCACAGCCCCGTTTTGTCAGCGGTCTGTAATTTCGTTGTGAGAAAGGCTGTTATTCCCTCGCTATGACCATCATCCTCCAAACAAATTTGCACCAATCAGCTCCAGATAAAGCTATCACGCTCCGATAATCTGCCATTGACTCCGCGAGAGTTCTCGCGCAGACGACGGCATCCCGAAGCCGCGGTGACGCCGAGGTTGTTCAGCTCTCGGGCTCAAAGGATTCTGTGGTTTATTGGTTTGGTTGTGATGGAATAAATGACAGAAGCGGAGAAGAAATGGCTCAATAAAAAGGAGTCGGACAAGGTGACACGGGGCTGAAAGACGGACCCACCGCCGATGTGGCACCTTTTTTTCTGGAATACAAATCATGAAATTGGCTGAGTAGCTTCGGCGAGCAGGTCGCCATCAATTCCGCCAACACAAACAGCCATATTTTATTTTTTTCTCTGATGGCCAAAACCTTGTAACTTTTGTCGCCCGGCTCTCAGAGACTTTCTTGCCGTTTGATTTCCAGGATTGCTTCGGCCGCTAGATGGCGTCTGTCACTCAAACGCCTGCGATGGCGGTTTCCCGCTGTTCGCGGCCAGTCGGCTGGTTCGGTTCTCAGCTGGTCCGGTTTCTGGGACCCACCATCGCCCCTTCGTGACGACTCAGATCGAGGAAAATTTTCAACTTCTCAGCTTTATTTAATGAATGCCGGCTGTCAGTTAGCATTGCAGGGCATCATCGCCACCTGCTGTTAAGGAGTGTGATTAAACGGCACTCGGCTGCATTAAGAATCCCCTTCAAAATAAAGGCACACAGTTTTATTTTGTAACATTTTTATTGAAACTGATGACATACGTATATGACTTAAAGAATCATTAATGTCGTCCAAGAGGACATTATTTCTACAACACAGGAACATAGAAGCACTTTCGAAAACACTAATAAGCGGATCAGTTACAGATGATTAGAATGAGATGACTGTCTGCCAGTGAAATGAAAGAATAAGTAAGGACATTGGAAAGTTTGTGGCTGTCCATACTTGCTCCAGGAAAACAGTGGTGAGTTAGAGTTACCACGGTAACTGGCTATTTCCAAGCCAAGGAGAGGGCTAAACTAATCCGAGCCTTGGTGTTGGGCCGTCACGTGTCGAACATAAAATGTCATTTTAAAGCAAACGTCCGGGCGACGTCGCCGTCCCGGTCTGACGTTGCTGTCGTCCAACCTGACCGCCAACTTACAGCAGAAGTTCGGTCTCAGCCGGGGAATCGGTGTGTGTGACAGAGGAGTCCAAGTGTCCAGCTTGAGCCACAGTTTGTGGTTCAATCGCAGCTAATTTTCATGCAGATAAATTTAGAAAATGTGTCATAATTGCTGCGTCATATCAAAACCGAGCTTTTTGCGGTAGCATGTGAGCGGCCTCTTGAGTCATTTCATACCAAACTTTTAACTCCCTGTTAAAAATCCCTCAGAACGAAGTGTGTTTGCCGCGTCTAACGTGATTCATGTCCCATAGGATGAGAGCAATAATGCTCACACTCGCTTTCACGGGTTTGTCTGCGTCGACGTTCCAATCGGTGATGGCGCCACTTGAGATCTTAGCTCGCCGCAGCGCTTCAGTGCCGGGTGGGGTTACAGCGGCGTGTATGTAGCGTGTGAGAAATGTAAAAGCAGTCCAATTATTTCTGGAGTAGAAGGTCAGTCCAATTAATCTCTCCCGATGTAGTTCAGGCCGCTGACGCCACAGTGTCACCGTCTCCCAGCCGGTCCTGCGACGTCCCCCAGACCCAATTAGGACCGAAGTGTGTTGACACGCCGCCGCCGCACACCGAAAAATCTCACCGTCACGGACAAATTTTCATTGTCAAAATCAAACTTTATCTCGGAAGCACATTTAAAACAAGCTCAGCCGACCAAAGTGCTGCTCAGACCACAGACATACACAATCAACACAGGAAACGGCCTCCAGGGTGGAAACGGCCTTGATGCTCCAGTGAAATCCGGGAAGGGACGAGATTGTGTTTGGACACCTCTCACATCGTCCCCTTTGTGTCTTTACATTAATGTCTACATAATGGAAAACATTATGTTAGCGCCACACTAGCAGGATGGTCTTGTGGGACGGCAAATCTCCTTTCATTTCATGAAGGAAGGCCCAGGGCGCCTGATGCTAAAGGGGGCTAATATAAGAGGCACGCAGGCTCCTTTCCTTAACGTCTTAGAGAATTCAAACCGCTCTTTTCATGGCGGCGACTGAGCCACGGGGACGTCTGTGTGCATCGCCGTCATCTTAACGTCTCCATTCTGAGGGTCGAATCCAGGGGCGGGCAACGGGTCCATGAAGGGGCCGGTGTGGCTGCAGGTTTTCATTCCAGCCAAGCAGGAGCCACCTGATGCAGCAAAGCGAAGACAGTTGATTGGTTGAGTGGAATCAGGAGCGCTCCTGCTCCTGCCAATCAGCTGTCTTCACTCAGCTGATTTGCTGTATCAGGTTTGAACGAAAACGGTTCCCTTTATGGACCAGTTGCCGCCCCTGGTCTAATCCGTCTCACTCGTCTCGGTCAGACACCAGAACCGGTAACCATCTTGTCACAGTTACAAATCCATCGAGATTAAAGAAACCAGAAAAACAAAAACAAAGGCATTTGGACACCAACCGGACGGATCGCGATGAGACCATAACTGAGCGCCGCCTCGCGTCACCTGTCTCAGGCGAAGACGCATTTCGGGACGCCGTTTCTACATTTCCCACTGTGTGTGTGTGTGCGTGTGTGTGTGCGTGCGTGCGTGCGTGCGTGTGTGTGTTTGCATCAGAAAGTGGACTCGTTTTTGCCGGTGTTTTGATGGCTGAGTTTCGTGAATGTCCTCATTAAGATAGAAGTATAACGGTGTGTA
>CAAKHG010030079.1:17626-27716 GCA_901007715.1 Dactylopterus volitans
AGACCAGGGCTTCCTTGGCAGCAGTCGAGCATTCTTTCACTTTTCCAGAGAATGTGGAAATATCCGGAAATGGAGCGGCTAATTGGCAACAGAGACCCCAAGGAATGTCTCAGATTTAGGTGGACTTTTTACTGCTTTTGCATAATCTATTATTTCAGCGTGGGACTGGAAAGTGTGATTTATATCTGCGAAGGCCTATGCAGAGTATAGTTTGACTCCAGCCTGGAAACACTGATGTCAGTGAAGCCATGTGCTGAAATCTGTACACACTGACCCAGCTACATTTATGACTGGACTGTGACTGGTCTGGAAACAGTGAAATAATGAAGTAAAGATGTTGCTCACTTGCTATAAAATGTGTGATATTCCCTGGGAGGTGATTGAAGAGAGTACTAAGCCACAATGAATCAATATGCCACTATGGAATAGTCTTTGAACATCTCTGAGAGCCTTTTGTTTTTCGATCAATTTCCTGTTTGTCTCCATGCTGCACAATAAAGATGGAAATGCAAAAGACAATCTTAAACAACATTTATTTCCCCAGGCCCAGAATTGCTCTCCGGTTTGTTTATATATCTGTTTGAGTGTTGTACTGTCTAAAACTAAAAAAAAAACCCAACATATTAGACAAAATAAAACTCATAAGGCATAAATAGATTATATTGGACTTGTAAGGCCTATCCAATATATCAGCCAGACTCTTATATAGGTTGATATTCACTTCAACATTGTTAGACAAAATGTTGAAATACCAGATTTATGTATAGAAACAGTGTCATCACTGACCATATTCATGTTTTGGAACATCCTCCTTTAGCATGGCAACTTTTAATTATCAAAAAGCCAAGGAAAACACTTCCTATTCAAATGAAAGGCAAGCCATCCACTAATGGCAGCAATGCTCAAATTTACACATGTCAACCATGAAGCTCCACGGTTATTAACTATAGAAGGCAGTTAGACATCTTTGATTTTATTTATTTTCGTGTTAACTATTTGCACGTCGTCCATTGGCTCCTCCTCTGTTACAAAATACACAGCTACTCTATAGAGTCCCTGATTAGACAGTGTGTTTACTTTAATTCAATGCTCGCTTAATTTGATTTTACACCATAACTCTCCATACATGCTATCACTTAATCTTGTTTCCGATCTGTTTATCCCTGCTGTGTCACTATACTCCGTTTTTCTATGCAACATTTCCTTCCAGTAACAGCCAACAAAAGGTATAAAATTCTGCAGAAAAATGGGAGATCATGCCTTCATTAGCAAGATGAAGTAGCTGTAGGGTCATTCAGGCCAAAGCGAGCATCACTTAAAACAGGAGCAGATGTTCTTTGAGGCTAATTAACAGCGGAGAGATGCAGACAACCTTGTGCACAAGAGGAGGGCTGCCGGCCCATATGGATGGAGACAATTAATTAGAGTGACAGACGTTAAAAATGGATCAGGACATGAACATCTAGCATCAAATCTGAACTCCTGGACCCCAAGGTGGGTCTTTCTGCTCTGCCTCTGTTTTTTGCTGACACTCGCTGACACCGTGTCAGCCAAAGTAAAAGTAAAAATGGCAAACATCACAACTGCAAATACATCTGGGTAGCGGGGTTTATGGCCGGACCGTTTTGTTGGCTCTTTTAGGATGCGATTTTCAGTAGCTTATTGATGTATGGTCTTGAGCTACGTTCAGCGGGAATAACAAAACATGCGTGACAATATGTTGCCATAGTAACGGTGCCTCGTTCGCAGCGAATGGAATAACATTATCAAGTCGAATTACTTTTGTTTATTATTTCATGTGATTATTCTAATAGAATCCTCCTGTCTAAATGATAAAACATTTAAAGTGTCGCCACCTCTTTAATCCATGAAAATGATATACGGTTTGCCCCCCTGCCATGCACTTGCATGCATGTGAAAGCACAGCCGTTGTCACTACGTGTGGCCGCGTTAAATGTGTTAAATGTGTTAGCCAAATTTATTTGGAAACGGCGCAAGTCAAATCATTTTACTAAATACGATCCTGCAGATGTTTCACATGACAAGCAAACAGCCCTTGTAAACACTTCCTGATTACTTTATCGCCGTTGGTTTGTGCCAATTCAATTTGAATGAGGCCACTGAGGAAGGCAAACAGTCGGCATGTCGCATCAATGGTGTACATTTACATGCTGGTTAAATGGTAAATCACCCTAAATATAATCAAAATCGTGGGTCTTTTATGGTACTAACGTAATTTAAATGTCATTGCTGTGGAAGAAGATAAAAAAAATCAACAGCTTTAATGAAAACTAACATGATAAAATTTTAAGAGTCTGAAATGAGACACAGAAAATAGAACCACTCAAGAAAAAGCAGGTCTAAGATGTGTTGATTTAAAAAAAAAAAAAAAAAAAAGAAAATGCCGGGCCACTAAAAACAATCCTGGCAACCTTTTGCCAATTCTAATTCCAGTTAAAGCCCTGGTTGTTGTGGTTGCTTATGTGCAGTCTTTAGTATTTTCTACCAGCTGCAAATCTAGAGATCTGCTCCGTGGCTCAGTTCCACTTAAGTGCAGCCTCTCGAATCAGTGAGGATAGCTTCAAAACGCCTCGCTGATCTTGTCCAAGTAATCCAGATTGACTTGTGCATACAGGAACGCGGAGTCGAGGCAGATGAGCTGTTGGTGTCAGGGAGATGATGGCAAGATTTAAGGCCAAACAAAAGTGAGTTACTGTAACAGGAGCGGAGAGGGAGGTCAGCTCAATAGGCTAAATTGTTGCCGGAGAGAGTAGATTTAATCCCGGGTCAGAGAGCAGTGTCACCACTGAATGAAAAGAGAAAGGGAGAGAATCCCATTTTCATCAAGGATCTCGTTACTATCTCTGTCATGGTCTTGTCTCTTAGCAAAAGAGGTGCCATGACAACAGGCACCAGCCGGGCGAGAGGATATACCCCTGAGAGAGAGATGGAGGGAAGAAAAGAGCATGCAGGAAGGCTGGAGTAGGTGGAAAGAGAGATAAAAGAGAGAGGAGTGGAGATAAAAGTCAGGCAATGAAGCTGAGGGAGCTGCCTCCTGTTTTTTTTTGGGTCTGGCGTGCCTGGAGGTGTCAGCGACCTGCCAGTTAATGGAGAAACTTCTGCTCCAGACAATCGCAGTGTTCATCCCAACGCTTCTATAAGCTCACCCTCGGGAGCCGGCCACAAAGATCTGATCCGCGATTGGGCACATGCTGTGGCTCAGCAGGGCGGGGTTAAACCTGCTGGGATGTTTCATATTCATACTCAGCGTGAATACATAATCAGTCCATCAGGTCCCTGCGTGCGGTCAGGAAGAAGAAGACACCCGTGACTTTGCTGGATATGTCTCGCGCGCACCTGATTTGGGATCATCCGGAGCCCGGGAAAGCCGTGAAAGTTCCCGCCAGCGCCTGAGCGGAGTGTGGCCGGATCCTCCTGACAGATGCGGGATTCAGTCAGAGCAGGTGATTTGGGCTCGCAGGTTCAGAGGGTGGATGACCTATGGCTGATAACGAGGGGCTGCGTGGCCGTCACCCCTGATCCCACTCAGACCCGCTCGCCCAACAGGCTGTGGGGCTGAAGTCTGCTGAGGAGGGGGCTCCTCTCTCCACGTTACAGGCCCCGCTCTTGTTGCCATGATCAAACAAGCCAAGAATAAAAATGTCTCATGGGTAAGTGGAGCGTCCGGGCTGCATGTGAAGGACAGTCTACTCTTGAACTTCTTTCTGCACTGAACTACGTTTTTGCTCTCTTCGAAAACAACTGATGTAACATTTTTGCTTCACTATTGATAAGATCGCCCGGTTTAACAGATTATAGAAGACTATTGCAGTACATTTCCATTGGTTTTTGATGCTCCTGTGCCCAGTGGCTATTCCAAAGAGAGGCTTAGAGATTAAACTATTATATAACAACAAGCTACTACATGCCCACTTTATGAAATCTGGTTATTAGTCTGCCAACTCTGCATGTGGTACAAGGGAAATGACTGAGGCGTTGAGATTATTAACAAAGGTAGTTCAAGGGGGAAGCTCCAAGACATAGTTTGAAAAGACTAATAGTAACAGGAGGTATAGCAGCGTTTTTGTTTTTTAATGTGTACGAGTTTTACATCTGATTCTTTGCCAGTGCAGACGGATCAGGGGAGATTAGAGTGAGAGTGGCTTTGCGAGGATGAAATCAGCTACTTGGGGGAGAAGGGGGGAGGTGCAGGGAGGAGAGGATAGCATTGAGTTATGATTTATGGTAGAGCAGGGGCATTTGATGGAGCAGAAAATTTACCTTTCACTTGTTCAGGCAGAAAAGTCAATTGCGCGGGCGAAAATAATGACAATTTCCTTTCTTTGTTTTTTTTTTCCTGAAGTGAAGCCCGGGCCCGTGTTCACGCAAATTTCTGTCTTTGTGCAAAAATGCTGCGAATCTCGAGTTTTGTGAGTTTTATGCATTTGGTCTCAGGACTAATGTGACAACGCACAGTTTGAGAAGTATAATTCGGTCATGCTCAGCTTTTTTTTTTTTTTTCGGCTGAGATTTCTTTTTAAGAGATGTGTTGAGTTTAGGCAACATCATCCACTCAATTTCTGGCTGTTGTTCTTTCTGGTTATCGATGGTTGTAGCCTAGCCAACGTCAGTGTGAGCAGATCACAGTTCTCTATGGTTGATGCTTGTAAAAGTTACAATAGTGGAGTGCAATACACAGCTGCCAATGTTGGCTAGCTGATATCAGGTTGCCCCCAGAAATTGCTGCAAAGAACAGTTCCCTTCAATCATCATCGTGGTAGTCAGGTGTTTACTATTCCTTCGCTCGTTGACTCGTGTGGCACATTTTTGCGCTTCTACCTCTTGCTGCTTGACTCTTAACCACATCACGACCACTCTCATTCTGTGGTTATTCTGCTGAAGATCTCCGATCGATCAATTAAAACACACTCACTGGATTCTGAGATACATGTTCATTTTACTATATAATACAATACAACAGTGAGGATCACAACATGAAGACACATTTTTTTTCTCAATGTCTTTTAAATTTTCTGGGAATCCATAGGGATCCATGAATTCTGAATCTAGTTTCTCTTGTGTGGACTTTAAAAACAATTTCCCTCTCAGATTCTTGAGTCAAATGACATCCAGCCTCTTTTGTTACGCAATTCGTTAACTGTCCTGGTGCAGTTACTGTACACCAGGTGCAAGTGGTGCAGTCATGGTGCGGTGAACCTGGAGCTCACGCCTGCATTGTGGACCACGTGCACCATATGTTGTGGTCTTCTAAACAGGCAGTCATGTTTGACACTGCGATAACTTTGCATTTTTTTGTGCAGTAAATTGCACATGTTCACATGTGCATGAATAGAGACGTACTTGTGTGTTTTCCTCCGGAGGGAAACACTGCTCCACTTTTCCTCAGCCCACCCATATGGCGCATATGTCCTGCTGCTGCTGCTGCTGCTGCTCCCTGCCGCCCGGCTCTCTGTCCTCACACTGAACCCGAGCGTTTCCTGCACACATGGAGCCGGAGACGTGACGTGAAATAACGACGCAAGCGGTGCGAGCATCATTACCAGTAATGAAATGCCATGTAGAACAACATCACAACAAGATATATTGCAGTAAAGTAAGGATATGAGGAAGATGTAAATGAAATGAACTGGTAGTGTATGAATCCAATCATTGCGGTCATTGATGTCATCTGCGGTTGGTGCCATTATCATTTTCCGGGCATTTATTGGTGATTGAGATTTGAGTAAAAAGTTGGTAAGAGACTCATAATCACAATTATTTCATCAATTCAGGTAGGGATGGGTGCTTAGAAAGTACAGCGGTATAAATTTGCCCCACAGTATGAATTTTGACCGTATGGAAATAAAGCCTTGTGGTACTTCACAAAAAGAAGCCCCAAGGTTTGTCGTAGCATTACTGTCATTCACCTGCGCCAGTAAGTCATCTGGAAAACGTGAGGGCCAAGCTGGTGCTGAGGCCCCATGTGGCTTTGTTTTGAAACAATGCGATGGCTGAAAATGCTGCGTACAACAAAGAGGAGGAGTTTGAAAAAAAAAAAAAAAAAATTGGCACGAGTTCCATTACATGGACATGGCTCGGGTCTAAAAGGTCAGCGAGCAAACAGAAAACAGTTGTCTGCACATTATGTCAGAGAACTGATGTTCAAATGGGATGGCAGCGCAAGCAATCTTTTCCATCACCTCATACATGTTTTGGAGTATGAGGAACGGAAAATAATGGATCACATTAAAAACATAATTTTAATTAAAAGTATGTACTGTGTTTGTTTGGGTTGTGGATAGTCTGAGGTACTGGAATAAAGCACGGCAAGCTTAATAGATGAAATACACTTGATTTCTTTTTTCTAAAATCTCATCTTAGTTTTAAGTTCAAACTAAATTGAGATGCACAAGTGCAGTTCAAATTTGTCATCGCTGAGGTTAGCTGTTACGCCGAAGTAGTCATGGTTACTTACTGATGTCTGGAAGCTTTTTAAAATTAAATTCAAGTTAGACTCAAGTGTAACTATATCTAGCTTTCACCATCTCAGACAGAGCACATAACCAAACATTTAACTAATTAATTTTCACTAACTAGGACTAATGAATATATCATTATTGAATCTTTTTGATGTGTTTGCAGAAAAAGCCAAGTTGGGCTGCAGCAATAACATGAGATATTATTTTGGCTATATGGAAAGGCAGATGTTCATTGGCGTCATCCATGGCGCTCTGTGAGGCCGTGTGCTGGATGTCACCAGCGATTCCATGCAGGGAACAGTGTTGTCGTGGAGAGTCTGCAAACGTAATTGGCATTACCCAGTTTAGTACAGATTAAAATAGATGCATAATTTTATCAGAGGCATTGCGACGCAGGAGCAGCATTTTGGGTTGTTTTTTTTTTCCGTTGTTTACGTAACGTTAATAGTCGATTTGGATCGGCTTTCACGTGGCTGAAAGTATGTATGAACGCAAACAGCGAATGTGTGGACAGGTCTTATTTTTTTGTAATCATTTGAATGGAAAATGCCTCATCCTGTCCACTTTCCTGGGCGTCCTGATTAATATCTCTTTGGAAAACTCCTCATAAAACACGGCTGGCAGAAACACAGACGGACCAATGTAGCGGGTAAACAAAGGCAGCGCAGCTCCCGCGTCACTGCATCCGTGCCATGTGTATTTTTAGGAAGGCTCGGCTGTTCGGTCTTGAAGTCGAAGCGTCTGTGTTTTGAGACGTTCCTGTGAATCGAGTTTACGCAGTGAAAGTTTGATGCGAACGGTGTGACTAAGTGTGATAACGCAAGCGTCACTATGGGTGCTTTGCTTTCAGACGTCCCATGTTCACTGCTTTTTAGAGCTTCCAGGGCTGAGAAAAGTAATAAACATCATTATTTATAAAAAAAAAAAAAATAATATTCATCAAGTATCTTTTTGAGTGTCAAGGAATTTAGTATTTCACTAATTCTTGTTTTACACTCAATAGGCAGACTTAACTTTTTTTTACTTGTCAAAGGGATTGATAGAGAGTAAAAGCTTTCTTTTAAAAAAATTCAACATGTTTAAATCGTTGTTTACATTTTGCATTGTGCTGCATTACACCGCGAGACACAGCTGGTCAAAAAGAAATGAACTGTTGCTACACTTTATCTATCAAACAAGAGTGAGTTCTGTCAAACTGCTCTCGAAATGCTTGGAGCCCCTTTATTCACCCGTGTTTGTATGAACCGGTTAACTCCGCGCGGGCTCCTGCTGGCAAAACACATCTGAGTCGGTTGAGGAAAGAAGCCAGAGCCAGAGATCCCTCCTCAGGATTGGGAATAGTGGAAATTCGTCATCGATAAAGGTTCTACTGTTAGCAGAACTGATACCCTTGGATGTCATAGATGCTGTGGTCTCTCATAATTAAGCCCTCGGGCCTGTTTGATGTTGGGTCCATCCCAGTGGTTTGAAGAAAATCATATGCAGGTCAGACATGACTTTCTGACGAATTTTCCAAAGTCAGCAGTGGAACTGATTTTGCATATTGAGAGCTTCGCTGTGTTTGAGTTGGTTGGGGGAGGAGGGGAGAATGGGGGGGCACGGGGCAGCCAACTCTGCTGCTCTACTTAAAGTCAGATCTTATTTTCATTTTATGCAGCTTGATTATATTGTATTTCTTGGAAACCTGTTTTTCAGAGTTTGACGTTACTTGAGAAAGGATTTTGTATATTTTTCCATTCATTATTGCAGTTTTGCTATTGAACAATACTGGTTCTGAAAATACCTCTGTACAATGGTAAATGAATCCTAGTAATACAGCACAGGCTGGTATCCAGTTGCCATACCGGTGCTTTTCCCCCTCATAAACATTTATGTCAAAATTTCAGAAGTGCTGTCTTATTTGGCTATTAATTGATGCTCTAGAGTCCAGAGTCGGGACCAAAGTGATGAAAATCAGACCTCAGGTCTTGCCACCAATGAGTCAAAAACTCACGATCACCTGCATGCTTATCAAACCTGCGCTCATAATCGTCAATAATTGCAGATGATGCAGAAAACAACAAACCTCCCTGATGCAGCACCGCAGTGTACCGATAGCAGGTATATTCTTGTCTATCCAATAAGCCTAATGACTTTGAGGGCCACATTCATAATCACAAGGGTGGGCATTGTCGGGCAGATTAGGGCTCCAGATGGTGCTGCGACTGACTGCCTGCCTGGCTGTCTGGCCATGCATGTACAGCTGCAGAGGGTCACATGTTTTACTACGGTGGTGAACTCTGCCACCGCAGCCCGGCAGTTTCTAGCAAGAACTCGCGCCCCGACTATCGCAATTCCGAAAATATAGTATTCTATGTTTACGTGTGCGGAGCGTTCTCCAGTGTTCCTTGCACGGTGTCGCGTAGCTAACCATGCAACAGATGTCACACTATCAAATTAAAGCTTAATGCCCAGCCGGCAAGAAAAACACTCCAGCGCTAACCATGACACCACGCAGCTTTAACACTAGGCTGAGCATGTGTGTTTGTGCATGCATGTGTGCCCATGTCAGTCTGTGTATGATCTGCAAACTCTTCAGCCGGCTTCACTCCGCGTGACATTTGCCGTTGGAAAAGCTCTTGAGGATGGCCACGTCTCATTTCTGTTCCGTTGGATATTACCTCGGTGACACCGGTTGTATTTAAGAGCAACTTGCCAGGCAGCGCGGCAGACAGTGTTCTCCCTTTTGACCGAGGCAGACAGGGTGGCTTTTTTTGTTTTTTTTTATTTTATGCCAGGCGTCAGCTGCATGCACCCCTGGGTTGTGGTCCTCTGAACAAAAACCAGGGATTTGCATAATTCATTACAGTCGCAGTGGAGCGGAGAGGCTACACAGGTGTCACGGGTTTTGTGTGGGAACGAGCATGTCCAAGAAGCCAAAGGTAAAAACAAACAGATATCACACAACCTGTCCTTGTTTCTGTGTGAACCAGCTGCTTACCTCTCTACCCAGAGCTTGTATAATTAGTTGGAGCTCTGGCTTGCTTTACGCAGCTTTTGCACTCCCCATGTTGTGCAGGATACTTCATCTGTGGTTCCTCACTGTTTACAGCTTTGCTTGTGATGACTATGATGATCTATGTTTGCGTGGGTCTTTTTTTTTTTTTCCAGCTGAATTGTCACAGCAGTACGAGTGGAGCTTAATTTTTAATCACGCGGGACCGCATCTGCCTTTTAGCCCCGTGGAACGGCATTGACACTCACCAGACTTTTCTGCCGGTGAAAGACAGGCGAGGGGAGGGTGAAGGGAAGGTCGTCTTCCTCATTCACTGTACCTTTAATAGTTGTAGAGAAAGACTTTATACACTCAAATGCTACCTCTATTAAATGATATAGGTAGTTTTGAACTGAATGATTTGATCTTTGTCACGTGACACACTGTATGGCAATAGTCCAATACTTTTGACCCCTTAAAATGAAGCTGTGTCAGTCAGTTGATTGTTTTGGGGTTTGTTTGTTTTTTGTGAAAGTTCCTTATCCAGAACCTGATTCAGAACCACAACAATAATATGGAGGTTAAATTTGGTAATAATAAATCAGAGACACTCTGTAAAATAGCGTTATTATTTTGA